>PVKA01032904.1:0-24885 GCA_004027165.1 Ctenomys sociabilis | reverse complement strand
TTTTTTTTTGTCTTTTTGAGACAGGGTCTCACTATGCAGCTCAGGCTGGCCTTAAGCTCACTTTGTAGCTCAGGCTGGTCTCGAACTCACAATCCTCCTGCCTCAGCCTCCCGAGTGCTAGGATTACAGGCCTGCGCCACCATGCCCAGCTTTACACTTCTTCCTTGAGGCTCATTCATTCTGGTATTCTCTGCATAGCACACAGCATGTGCTAGGTCAAGAACTCTCTCACTCTATTCAACCAAACACCTGAATGATAATTAAACATACTTCCTGGATTTTCATTAACTTAAAGCGTATACCAAGCAACAGAGATATATTCATAACTATGCAAAGACCTTAATCTCATGCTGTATAGAATGCTCTGATGGTATTCCTTGCTGTAACAGTGAATAAGAAGCCATCCCAGTCTTCAGAGGCCGGCGAGAGAGCTCAGTGGTCTAAAGTGACTACTTAGGCAAACTTAGGCAGGCACAGGGGACCACAGTTCAATCCCCAGCACTACATGCCATGCCAGCCCCACCCTCAGAGTGAGCTGAGCCAGCCAAAAAAAAAAAATTCATCCCAGTCTTCAGGACTTAGAAAATGTACTAAATAGTTCAAGAATCAATAGAAGAAGAATTGCCTAGTCTTGAGAATCAGAAGCAGTTTTGCAAAGCTGAGATTTGAGGGGGAACTTGAAATGGAAAGGAAAAAAAGAGGTGTTCTGAGGAAGAAATCATTTGATCAGAAGTGCAGTAGAGGTACTTTGGGTGCTGTATTAGGTGATAGGTTGTCTTTTGGGATAGAGGAAAAGACCTGGAGGTGAGTTTGAAGGAGATTGATGTGAAACAATAAAGATGTCTGTCTTGTCAACCAATAGGCCCAGGCATTTTTGTACAGACAATGGAAAATCCAAAAGTACACGTCTGTTTTGGCAAGCACTTATTTAAAGGCTAATCTTTTAGGGAAAGGGTCTACAGAGTGTTCAGGGTCTCATTATTACAGACCAGGTGGAGGGAAGTGAGTTCTGTATGGAGCTTCCTTAGGGACAGGGGAGAAAAATGGAGGAAGAATTGTTAAGATTCCATGACTGACAATACCACTGAGCCTAATACTGGGAAAACTGCTCCACATCTTTGTGGAGCATCTCTGAGGTAATATAAGCCCTTCAGGGGAAAGTTGGTCTGCAATTCTCCAGGCCCTCTCCAGCCTGGAACTGCTGATTCTCAGGGGAAAGGGGATGTATTAGACTGAGATGTGCATGCTTGGCAGAAGCTTCCCATCTCCTGAGACCTGAGTGCTTACTTTGTGTGAAGAATTGTACCAGATAGTTCAATCAACAGCTGTTCTCTGAATCCTGAGTACAGCCCTTGAGGCAGATATTACAGGTAAAGAAATTGAGGCTCAGAGAACTTAGATCAATCACTCAACATGAGTCAGCCAAGCAATTTATCTGATTCTAGTATTTGTTAGAAGTAAGGGGTGATAGGAAAATCCACAGGCCCACAAGTTCCAACCCTACTCACATCAGCTGTAGCTCTCTGACAGTGGCCAAGTTAATGCCTCAATATCCTTGCCCATAAAATAGATATAATGATAACTGCTTTGTTTACCATACTGAGATGTATGGGTGAAAATTAAAGCTGGGTGAGGTATTTGCAATGGCTCTATAAATTTTGATATGGTGCAGAAATATACAACAGACACAGATCTCTAAAATCAACATAGAGCATCTTGCTTCTAAAATTTAGACAACTGGATCTAAAACTTGGGTCAATTTTTTGATGATTCTATGCCTGATTTCCTATTCACAAAGAAATGACCTTCCCATGGGTTAAATAAGATGAAAACAGATGAACAGTCTTCTTTGTATGTCTGCTTTTCCTTGTCTCCTCCCATCTCAGGGATGAACCCAGCAGGAGAATTATCATTCCTCAAATTGCAAAGGCCCAAAACCTGGTAGGCACACCTCACACCTGCTTTTCTCTGACTCGTGTTTGTTTTTGTTTTTTTTTTTCCCTCTCTTTTAATTTTTTTTAAAGAATAAAAGATAGTAGGGCTGGCCAAACAGCTCAGTGGATTAAAGTACCTGCAAACAGGTGAAGAGGCCAGGGATTCAATCCTTGGGCCTGCCATGTTGGCCCCACCCCTTGGTTACACTATGAGTAATCAATATGAGTTCCATCTAATATTCTCTAATATTAGAGTTCCATCTAATATAATAGACCCTGAACACTCTGTAGACCCTTCCGTAAAATACAAAAAAAAAAAAAAAAAAAAAAAAAAAAAAAAAAAAAAAAAAAAAAAAAAAAAAAAAAAAAAAAAAAAAAAAAAAAAAAAAAGAATAAAAAGTAGCAAAAAATAAGTTTAAAAAGAGCATTAGAAATGATGCAAAATTTCGGGCTGGGGAGATGGCTCAGTGGATTAAGTGCTTCCCTGGCAAGCATAAGGGCCTGAGTTCAATCCCTGGCTCCACAAAAAAAAAGAAATGATGCAAAATTTCATTAAACAAAGTAATAAGAATTCAACAACTATTGCTGTATTGCATGATGTTATCCTCAAATTTCTTGTTAGGTTATCAGATATAAATCTACAAAACTGATTTTTAAAAAACAGAACAAAACAACAAAAGGAAGTTATAAGAAATTAAAAAAGAAAGAAAAATAAAAATAAAATTTTAAGCATCAGCTGCTCCTTTCAATAGACCAACAGAAATCAGCAGTAAATCTATCCAAGCTATCCTGTATATATACATAAATATATCTTTTTCCCTTCTTTTTACATATTTTGCTTCATCCCAGTTTTTCCTTCACATTGAACAAATTCTTTCCCTTTCATAGTACCTATCCAAAACTTTTCAGATTTTATTTACTCTTTCAGGGTCTCACATTAGCAAGACAAAATGATGTTTGCATATGAGGATCTGGTTTATTTCACTTACCAGTATAGTTTCTAGTTGGGTCCATTTATCTATAAAAGCGTTGTATTTATCTGTTTTTACAGCTGAGTAATGCTCCACTGTATAAAAATACCATGTCTTTTTTCATCCATTCTTTAGTTTAACTCATCATTTTCATCATCAAATTTTGTCCCTTCTGCCACACAAATGTCACTTGCCCCTCTCCATCACTAGTGCCATTCTTTTTTTACAGCCAACTATATTCTTTGCCTAGCTGAAAGCCAAGACTACCATCCCCTACCCTATTGTTCCTCTGTTCTCCACAGAGCACAGATCTTTCTTTTTTTTTTTTTTTAATTCCTTTATTTATTACAGCGTCTCGCTACACATCACGGATTCTTTTTTCGTGGGGGTGGGGTGTGAGCTCAGCCGGCCCTGTGGGGAGGGGCTGGCATGGCATGTGGTGCTGGGGCTTGAACCGCGGTCCCAGAGAGGCGCTCTAGACCGCTGAGCTATCTTGCCAGCCCACAGATCTTTCTAATAGCATGAGTGTAAGTATCTCTTTAACCTGCTTGAAACCATTTTATAGCCCCATCACCTTTATAATCAAGACCTCGATTCTTCATCAAACCCACAAGGCCTCTGGTCTGAATGTTGACTGCCCTCTCCTCTGGGTCTGGGACTTTTCTCCATCCTTGCACACTTGCCAGCCCACCCTGTCCCCCTCTGGGTTTCTTTCCTGCCTCAAGACCCTCATGCAAACCCTTCTCTCTCATCCAGGAATGTTTCCCCCATGTTCTTAACTCCTGCTCAGCCTTCAAGTACCAACTTCAAATCACATCCCCTGGAGAGCCTTCCCTCACTAACCAAAACTTGTTTAGAACACCTAATGACATGCTCTGACATCCTTCTCTTTTTCCCCAGCAGCTGTCATACTCATTTACTTAATCCTTTGTGTGAATAGCTTTTAATATCTGTCTTCCCACTAGGCTGTGAGCTCCATGGAGTCAGGGTCCAGTTTTATCTGCACGTGCACCAAGGCACCACCAGGGTCTACGCTCTAACAGATACTCAGTAGACAATCATTAAACAATGGAAAAGCATCAGATGAAAAGCCTCAAGCAGGGAGCCTGAAGCAAGTGAGCACCGTGGCCCACGTTCTTCCTTTTCCTCTCCCTCCACTGCAGATCTGGCTCAAGCTGGGATCCCAGGCTGCCAGATACAATGATACACTGTGCCACATCTTTTTCCATCACTCTTTTTGTGACATTCCTGGTGAGTGAAGTAGAAAAGACAGCATGCTAGTCAAAGCCTAGAGGAATGATGCAAATCAGCTTCCTGTCTCCTCTCCCTTGCTTTATTCTCTAGGGTAAAAAAAAAAAAAAGTGACCTTTCTGTTGTTGGGGTGCTATTACTGCCACCAGCTAGTAGGATCCTCTCTTAATTAGCAGGAAGAGAGAACAATGGTGGTTGAGTGCCTTGGTCAAATGTCAGGGAACAACATGAAATGCTGAGACAAAGAGCAATAATGGCACAATAAGAGACTTCTGGAAGAATCAAGCAGTGGGGAATGGGGTCCTGATTTTTTCACACACCGTTCCAGGGACACCTGGCAACCACATGTCTTTAGCCCCTCGGTTCCTATGCAACAGTTCTTCTCATATTGGCATAGTTCTGTCATATTCCTCTTCCTGTTGGAATCTGGCAGGCGGGCAATTAGTAGGGTTAGGAGGAGGGAATCATAGCAACAACTATCAGAACAGCCCCAGACTGTTACCGTCATCCACTGAGTGTGGCAATCAGAAGAGTCAAGCTGCCCACTGCTAACACACAGAGACTGAATCACAAGGGTAAAACCTTGTTTTGCCAACAACCTTGTTCTGCTTCCTGAGACAACAGTACCTGTTGCCAAAACTAAAGGAGTGAGATGAGGTCATATTTGGAGAAACTGAGGTGTTTTATTTAATGGCACAAAGGCCAAACCTCCTGAGAATCAACCCAATTTACCACTGACACCTGTTTTATACTACAAATGGCTATGGTGCTTACCTGCTGCCTCCGACCTATGTTCTCACCCTAGACTACAGATGGCTTTCTACTGTGATCTCACCCTAGACTACAGAAGACTTTCTACTGTATATTGAAGTATAATATGTCTATACGAGAGAAAAAAGCTCATTGGATTCTGGAAACGTGAATATCTGCATGTTACCCATGTTCAGGTAAAGAAGAGAAACCTCACCATACACAGACACATTGGTTTCCAGTAACTACTCACCAAAATAGGGGGTCATGGAGATAGCTCAATAGAATAAGCACTTGCCTTGCAAGCACAGGGCCTGGAGTTCAATCCCCAGTACTGAAAAAAAAAAAAAAAAAAGAACGAAAGAAAAGAATAAAGCAAAGTATACAGGATATCCTGACTTACATTAGTATATATTCATTTTGACTTTTATACTCTATATAACAATGGAATCATGTGGCATGCGCACTTTTGTGTCTAGCTTTTTTCACTCAAAATGTTAAATGGATGGCATTCATCCATACTGTTACCTACAGTTATGGATATGGCATAATTCACTACTCCATTCTAAATTGACAGTGGTGTTGGCAGCTTACTATACCTGTAGCTACTGGAAATTATGATTCTGTGAAACTCTCATACAAGTCTTTTGATAAATGCATGTACCCATTTCCATTCTATCTGGCGCTAGGATACCTGTGTCATGGGATTGCCACATGCCTCAATTTAGGAACTATTTTCAGTTCTCCTAAACAGTTGTACTAATTTGCCATCTTATCAGAATGCAAGACTTCAGTTATAGTCTTGCATCTTAAGTTATTCTCCTGTGGATCTAGTCCAGCGGTGTAAGAAGCAGCCAGTTTCAAATGCCCTATCCTTTTGCTGTTGTGAATCACCAATCCATCCTTTAAATTGCTGAAGCTCAGTTACCTCTGTCTTCTGAAAGCAAACTGCTCATAAATCATGTTATTTCTTTGCTGATGCTTACTGGGCCTTAATGGTACTGTGTGACATCGCTTCTTCCAAGAAGCCCCTTCTAACCCATGCTTGAGCTGGAAACAGTAACCCTCCCCTTTGCTCCCACACTCTCTGCTGCTCTGGCTTGTCTAGGCACTGCACTCATTTTGCAGCCACCTATATCCCTCATCAGTCTATTAGACAGTAACACTCTTGGAGGGTAGTATCAGCCTGTTTCACTACTTAGAACTACATGAAGCTCCAGGTGGCTATTCAGAAAATGCTATTGAATGAATGAACACATGAATGAATATGAATGAATGAATGAATGAATGAATGAATGAATGAATGAATGAATGAATGAAGTCTTCTCAATGGTAAATTTAGTGAAGGCAGAATTCAAGACTTATAATCTTCTAGTATCACCTCATGGATGCATTGGGTACATAGTAAGCACTTAACAGAAGCCTGCTACACCAAATTGGCATGAATCACAAACCTACTTGCTTAAGGGAAAACTCCTGATGTAAAACCCCAGAGCAGGGGCAGGCAGAGAAGATTTACCCTGGCTGGATCTTGGTGACATTTGGATCCTACTTCCTACTAGTGTTTTCCACTGTCACTTGGGAGGAAACACAGAATGACTCAGACATTTCAGGCGCATTTCTCACCCACACACAGAGCTGTATTTACCCCACTTTCAGTCTGCCCCAGACTCTGATCTCTCGATATCTGAAGTTTGGCGCTGGAATGGTGGTGATAAAAATGAAGACAAATCCACCTCCTCCACCCTCAAGCTCCAGAGAGCAGATTCACAAGAAATGGATAATTCTAATTGCTGTAGGTTGGCTCTGACCTGTTTCACTTCTACATGCATCAGTCTCTAGAAGGGAAAGCCAGAGTGGTAGATATGTGGTAGCCCTTCCTAAGCTCTAGCTAGGTGACACAAAAGTCATGGTATCTCGGGTAGACAGAGCCCCAGGGCTGCCACCACCGCCCCTGCTATCATTCAACTTTCAGTGCTATAGACTGTCCAGTCAGCTTATGGCTCAGAGAACAGTACATTCTCAGTGCTCCATTTAACCTGGCATCATGCTTCTCATGCAGGAGGCTGTAAACTCTGCAAACATAATATGTGTCATCAAAGTTCAGTATATATCTGTTACCCATGTCAAAAGGACTCATTTCTCCCCCAAATTTAATTAAAAGTATTTATAATCTACTTCGCCTGAAGACTGAGAAATGGCTATTTCTGAATCTTACCCCCAGAAAGAAGTAAAATGTTTTCTTTTAGAAAGAAATAAAACAGCTGTAGTAGTAGTAGCAGCAGCAGCAGCAGTAATAATTTCTAGAATCATGTTGCCATGATTTGCTTCCATCAAAACTCTTGCTTAGGCATAGCTAGGTAGCTCAGAAGATTAAAGTGCCTGCTTAGGCAGATGCAGAGGATGGGGTTCAATCCCCAGCTTGCTGTGCAGGCCCCACAACCTGGGGCACACCAAGATGGCTATTGAGATTGGTTGTGGTTGCATGTGCCTGTAATCCTAGCACCGGGGAGACTGAAAACAGGAGAATCACTACAAGTCTGATCTGTGTAGTGAAACCCTGCAGACCCTATAGACCCTGGACTAAACACACACACACAAATAAAAGCTCTTGCTGCATCTGGTCTCTGTGTTAGTCAACTTTCTATGCCTATCACAAACACCTGAGATAATCAGTTTATAAAAAATATTTTAAAACGCACCTACAATATTTAAATGGCAATAGAATACCATTCTCTGACAAAACTAAGCAAAAAATGATATAAATGAAGGACCATTTTGAATCTCTACATACAAAATCAGATAGATATACTACTTTCTCTTAATTCAATGAGAAGAAAGATTTGTACTAATAGTGTTTGGACAGGATATCCTGTCTGCATCTTGCACTATGAATAACCACTATGAAGACAACAATATTCAGTGTATTCATTATTGTGACTGTCCTACTAACCTGTTTAAAACTGTCTCAAATGCTATTCATTTCTCAATAAAATTAATTTTTTTTAAAAAAAAAAAAAGAGGAAAGATCTACTTTGGCTCACAGTTTTGGAAGTTCCAGTTCATGGCCAGTTAGCCCTGTGGCTTCTAGGACTGGGGCAGCACATTCTGAAGGAAGCACGTGGCGGAGGACATGAGCCACCTCATGTCCGGGAATAAAAAGAGAAAGGGGGCTGGACCCCTTCCAGGGCAGTGAGTGGAAGACCTCTCCCCAGGACCCACCTCTCCCAGGTTCCACCCTATTCCAGGAGTGCCATGGCTTGGAGACCAAACCTTCAGCACATGTACTTTCAGGGGATGCTCCCTCAAACTTCAGCAGTCCCCACTGTAATCACGTCAGGAGGTGATGCTTGTGGGAAGGGACCCGATCTTTGAAGTGATGAAGCCCTTTCTCACGGGGTGAGCTCTTGCTTTCTCCTGCCAGGGCTGGAGCACTCGAGCAGGTTGCCACAAAGCAGCTTCAGCTTCCTCCACACCCGTTGCTCCCTCTTTAGCGGGTTCCCACCTGCTTTGGTTTGCCGCCACACGTTGGAGCAGCATGGAGTTCACAGCGAAAACTAAGCAGATATGGCACTGTGCTCTTGGCCCTGCAGAACTGTGAGCTAAAATAAACTTATTTGCTTTCTAAATTACCCAGCCTTATGTAATTTGCTGTAACAACAGAAAATACACTGAGAAACACATTAATCTTTGTGTGTGTGTGTGCCCAAAGGAATCTTACAGAAGTATGTATTTTAATGCAGTTAAACGATAAACATTTTAAACTATGGCACAGGAACAATACTCAGGGTTTAGTGTTTTTACTGTGCCTTAGTTTCAGTTTTATCCTTCTGTCTCTACTCTATTGAGAACACACAAGATGAGGTTTCGTTGTTCTGTAGGTGAAAGTGATACACATCTATTAAATGCAAAATATCACTCCTGGGCCCAAGGAAATAATGGCACATGTAATCATTTAAACATTTACTTGATACCCTGTATGTGCTAGCAGCTAAGATACAGATAAGTACTAATCCTGCCTATAGGCAGCTCAAGGTAGAGTTTGGATGACAGATATTTTACGATACCACAAAAATTGGAGTTTTGCTTGTGTCTGAATTTTTTTTTTCAGTCCTAGGAATTGAACCCAGGGCCTTTGCACTGAGCTACATTCCCAGTCCTTTTTATTTTGAGATGAGGTCTCACTAAGTCAGTAAGTTTCCCAGGCTATGCTCAAACTTGTGATCCTCCTGCCTCAGCCTCTCAAAGAGCTGAGATTACAGATAAGCACTACCATGCCCACCACAGTGATGTTTACCAAACATTTCCCAAGTGTCACAAGTCTGTTGAGATGAGCCCTACCTCTAGTGACTCCCCACTCCGTACATTGCTTGTAAGAGCCCCAGAAACTCCTGCAAGGTCAAAAATTAATGGTCTTGCTTAGTAGTTCCCAGTTTGTTTGGTTTTCTCTCAATTCCTTCCCCATAAGATTCTCCCAAATCCTAGGGTTCACACAGACCCAGAAATGGAATGGTCTGAATCTTATGTAAATGCAGAGAGAAAGCTGGTCCTTCACAGTCCACCTGATAATCCTGGGCAGCAGCTTTCCATCCCCAATATGTGACACTGTGGATTGTTTGAAGCCAGAAAAACTACTCCTCAGTGCGAACCAGATCCTAAACTACCCTGATCAAAAGTATGGGATTGCAGTATCTAACATCTTTCCCCTCCCCAAAGCTTCAAGAATAGAAAAATGTCTTCTAACAGCAACCCTTCCCTTCATGCTGCAACTGTGTCCCCTGCTCCTAGGAATAGGAAGCTCCCCTGCTTGCTTCCTGTGCTTGCTCCCTAGGGCCTCAGAGGGCATTTACTTTATAAGGATGAGCAAGAGGATTCTTGCTAGAAGAGCAAACAAAAACAAAAGCAAGTTAAAACCTGAAGCAGACATCCTGCTGTAATTATTTACTTCATTAATTAAAATAATGAAAAACAAAACCTGTTGTTCCAGGGGCACAGGCTCAGGGTGCTTCTCGTTTAAAACACTGTCTGGCTGTGCAGAGGTGACGTTCAGCTTCCACGAGGCACGCAGCAGGAAGGGAAACTCATTTCCTGCTATCAATTCCTAGCTGCAAAGGAAAGCTGAGTGCAGACTGGGCACCAGGCTTCCTCATAATTCTGCAGAAGGTGAAATCAGGCCCCTGTTAAAGCAGACTAAGTGACAATAGGCACCCTGGAATCCAAGCTCATGTACAAAGAAGATTGTTAGTACTTGTCCTAAGAAGGGGCTCTTTTAAAGAAGGAAAAAGAAAGCAAGGAGACCTCGGAAGCCAAGGCAACAGGTCAGGAAGAGTGTGTACATCCCAGAATGAAAGGAGGACAGAGTCAAGAGGAAGCCCATGAGAAGGAGGGTAGGGGAATTCGTAATTTAGAATGCACCTACCTTCTGATCGTACTGGGCGCTGCCAGCTGCTATCTCAACAGTGTTTTATCTCTGTGATGAACACAAGACTACACAAACACAGCCATGAAGTCTTTGCTTGAGAGTGTATCTTTGCTTATGCTGGAGGTACTATTTCCTGGAAGTACCTCAGTCTTTTCTCTTTGACACACATGCACGCACACACCTACAGGTATCCATGCCTGTTTATAAACAACAGATTCCCAGCTGAAGTGCCACCTCTTGCATGAAGCTCTTTCAGATCTCTCCCTCTCCAGGGTTCTTTTGCACTAAGAGTGCACGGCAATTTGGGCTTCCCTTTATGAGATTCATGTCTTACGGTCATTTATGAATCTACTCCAACTCCCAATAGTCTGTAAAACTCTGATGTGCAAAAACCATACCTTACTTATCTCTGAATCTTCAGAGTGCCCAGAACAGCACTTGGACCAAAGTAGGTTCTCCAAAAATACCTGCTGACATAATGATTCTCCTCAACCAAAACTCACTGGGTGGAAAAGAACTGTAAAGAATGTGAACTGATTATTATTGGGTGCCCCTTATATGTAGGCAGGAAATTGATAAAGCTCTGAAAATACAAATGGAAGACATAACTTGAAAGAAATTCAAAGACACATACAGATGGCCCTCCTGATCCATGAGTCCCCATCCACAGATTCAATCAACCAACTGTAAATCAAAATATTGGGGGAAATGTTGCATCTGTACTGAACATACACAAATTTCTTTACCTTGTCATCATTCTCCACATGATACAACATAACAATGATTTACATAGCATCTGGTATAATAAGAGGGATGAGAGGCTACATGCAAATAGGGCATCACTTTATATAAGAAATGACCATCCACACATTTTGGTGTCTACTAGGATCCTGAAACTAGTCTTGCACAGATGCTCAGGAGCAGCTAGGGAGGGATATTAACAGTGCTGATATGATCAGGAAGACAACCTGAGGAGCCTCGGACCCCAGCTGGAAGCAGGCACTGCCCAGAAGGACCCCTGAGCGTGAGACCCTTATGCTCCATTCTCAGAGCACATAGCCTTGATTGCAGTAAGAGGAGCTATTCACATCGTAACCAACACAATGAGCAGGCATGGGGACCTAGCCCTTCCAGGGAAGCAGGTCTTCTGTTACCAGACTGGGGGAAAAGGCAGAAGAAACTCCAGACAGCCTCCAAACTTCTTGGGGGCTTGATTAATTGCTTTAATTAGCCAGCTTGTAACCATTAAAGTAAGTGGCATGGATGGTAATAACACAAGAATGGTACCCAAGATTAGGCCTCAACAACTGCAGTGATGTTCTCCTAGCAACTGGACGTAGGTTTCTGAAGCTGGTCCTGGAGTCAGGGAAGAGAAACGTGCAGGGTGTGATCAAAGGCAGACCAGCGCTGATTAGTGCCAGCACCCTACCTTGTCAGCACTAGCTCCCAGGGTGAATTAAGTGCCTGCAAAATGAATGTGCATCTGGAAAATCTCCAAAGTGGATTTTATTCTTGCCCAAATGTTACTCAGTATTTTAATTAACCTGGGCTTATTGTTCTAATTACTTGAGCTTTATACTGTGAATTGCTGTTCAGGAGTACTGCCGATCAGCAAACACAATTACCGTGTATGATATTTCCAGCAAAGCTTTGCCCTTGAAATTTTATTTTAAAAAAATAATAATTAGTAACATAAATCTTTAATTTCTGGTTCACTGGGGCTAACCGACTGAAAAAGGATAGAAGAAAGGTTTTCTTCATGAAGAAGAAATGGTCTTTAACAGTCAGCTGTCGTCTGATAGTTTAATGGTCCTTCTCTACTTTGAGAAATATCCAGCAGAAAAGCAAAAGATGTAAAAGGATGCTATGATATATTATTGAGTGAGGAAAAAACGAGGCATAATAGAATGCAGGTGACAGCAACATTTTTAAAAAATAATTCTTAAGAAGCCACCGTGTGAGTGTTTGTGTTCAAATGTGTACCGCTAACATGTAGAAGTTTATATATCAAAGGTTTGGCCTTCACTTCCCTTGGAGATCAGGACTGGAGACAGTGGGGAAACTAAGAAGGACTCTTCATCCGTATTTTCAGTAGTTCAATACTGCTGTTGGAATGTTGCGGCAGATGTATGGCTTTTGCTACTGAAAAATTATTTAGCATCTGGAAGCCACCATTCCTGGAATTAACAAAAGTCATCGCCACCCAAAGAGCCCTCCCTAGGAAACTCTGCTCCCGGGGGCACTCAGCTGCACATGCCCATGGCCTCAGAGAGGGATCTTGTGGATTCTGAATCCTTCTGTCTTCCTCCCTAGGTTCGGCTCCTGGCCTCTGCTCCTAAATCTTGCAATCCTTTCTTAGCTTCTTCATGTTTGCTCTTGAGTCACTCATTTCTGTCTCCATCTTTGGACTCCATCATGGCCCTGTCCTTGACTCACCAAGCCTTAGCTAACTCCCTCTGCCCAGAAGACAGCTTTTTAACTCATTCTTCATCAAGATCTTGCCATCACAAGTTCCTCTCCCAGGGGCTCAGCCCAGTTCACTGTTGTAGGATACATATTTTTGATGTAATGTGAATTGTCTACATAGGCCAAGTATTTATTATTTGATGTTATAAAAACATTAAATTGTTCAGTGAAGAAGAGAAACTAAATGAATTGAACTTCATAAGAAATATTATTTTCAATGCCATATATTCCTAAAAGATTGTTAGAATTGTACTTATTTACTTGATTTTTACTTTATAACTCAATATTAGAATTTGTCTTTCACATAATATACAATTCCAGAGAATTTAATTTAATGAGATTTGCCTATTATGGGAACGCATTAAAATGTCAAGCTGGATCTAAGGCTCCACCTCTATTTAAAAGGAAGGTGATATCGGGTCCAGACGTGTTCACTTATTCACTCACTCATAATGCTTTAATTCATTCTTCAGCAAGCATTTATTTCCACACTATTGACTGATTGGCAAGCACTAGAAATGCCAGGATTAAATAGTCAAGGTCTCTGAATCCCAGTTCTCAAAAATCCCTAAATGCAGGGAAAAAAGAACCACAGGAACAATGCAGATCTCAGAGTTACCCAAAAGATTATAGCAGAAGTGTGAACGAGTTCAGTGGAGTCTCCATTCAGCACTAGTTACAAACACCATGAACCTAGGCACTAAAGCAATGGCTGATATGACCAGGAACCAAGTCTGGTCTCAGAATAAGTCACTGTCTAGCAATAGAAAGGCAGAGTGTATATCATGAGAAAATGCACAATAGTCACCACAATATTCAGGGAGGAGAGGGCTAACTCTGAGCATCCAAGGGTACCCTAACAGAAAAGGCATTATCGGAATGAGCTTGAAGAATGAGTCAATGGGTGTCCGATCTGGCCAGGAGGATGAGGCAAAGATTGCTACAGGCAAAGCAGGGACCTAATTCAAAGCCTGGCACATGCAGGGCTGTCAAGTTTAAGACACAACTCAGAGTACTTGTATTTGTCTGTCCAGCAGAAGTTCTGGGGTGAGGAGCTCTGAATACCCATTCAAGTAATCTCACTTCACTTTGTACCCAGCTGAAAGACAGTGGAATCATGTTTGCATCTATATTCAAGAACTACCTCTCCAGGGTCCTTGGAGGACAAAAGAATAAAAACTGAATACAGGAAAACTTGAAAGTGAGTTGCTCATCAGCTTAGACACTCCCAGAAAATGTAACATGAGATTAGACTACAATGAAGGGGAGGGGAATGAAGTGAACTGTTGTCTAGACAGTCTACTCTGTGCAAGGCTCCATGTAGGATATTTTATGCCTTTGTGCTCATTCAGTGCTTACAATATTACAGAAGGGGAACAGTGATATTTTGGACTCTAGTTTGGAGAGGAGAAAAGAGGGTAAGTCCATCCTCAAGGCCATCCAAGAAAGTAGTGGACCCAGAATTCAAGCCCAAGTCTATTCAACGTTTTGAAACAAAGGTCACTATGCTAAAAGCTAAATGAAACACTACAGTGTAGGAGACAGCCTTCCTTAGGTCACCATGTGCATCAAGTAGTGGATGCAGGGTTATAAACTCCAAATGGTGAATTCTTTTGGGAATGTGATGCCAAGGAACTGTTTCCTCACTTAAGCAGCAGAATCATGTTCTCTCTCAGATGAAGAGAATTATTTAACTTTTTCTTTTCCTCTCCTGGATTGTTCACTAAAAAGTTCTTAAAGATAGTAACCATGTTAACCCAAATAATTACAATATGCTCTTAATTTGTGTCTTGTTCTATACATGTAGATTTTTTTTAAAGGTGGTACACTGTCAGGGATATAGTTCAGTGGCACAGCACCTGCCTGGCAAGGGTCAGGTCTTGAGTTCAATCCCTGATACCCAATAAAAAAAAAAAGATGGTACCGAGATTTGGTGTATCAATGCAGACTATTTATGAATAACAATACGATATTTGTTGTATACTTTCTTGGTTTATTTTTCAACCATTGTTATGAACAAACCTCAAAACAAATGCAAGAATGGGCAGGCAAGGTTTCTCCCCTCCTGGACTTTACATGAGCCTTGCTACTAGGTGTCAACATTGTTCTTCTTGAGCTCACCATTGGTGCATGCACCAGGTATTGGTTTAATCAATGCATTTTGTCACCAATAGGTACCAAACACTTTACTGTTATGATATACTAGATCCCTTAATTTCTCTGACACACAAGGTCATTTCTATCACCTCCAATGTATAAATGAGAAAACTGAAGCTCAGAGTACTTAAATGATTTGCCCAGGATCATACAAATAGGAGGCAGATATCAGATTTGAACTGAGGGTTTGCTCATCCCAAAGCCTGTTGGGTTTTTCCTTTACCAAAGAAGGTCTAGTTTCTTAATCCTTTTGTGATCAGGCCAGTTTGTAACTCTCATGCAGCCTCTTATCTCCCTACATGGCCAACCCCCCAATTAATTTTTTCTAAAGAAGGGAAAAAGAAGCAGAAAGGCCTGATTCAAGCTGTATTGACAGCACTAAATATCCTAACTGGCTATTTTTCTGACCTAAAGCAAATGCTGTCAGAGCATAAAAATAGAATCTTTCTTTTCCATTTATCTTTGTTCTCAAGAACCACAGAGTGAAGAATGTATCAGACCCCCTGACTTGTCTATCTTTGTAGGAAAAAAAAATTCTAAACCTTTTACACTGAGCTCTTCTGCTTTTTTATGCAGCCTGGTAATGAAAATTCTATGTGCAAAACCTAAAAGCAAGTCCATGTTACATAATAAACCGCTGCCTTCACAGCCCTCGCTAGAAGAGCAGGCTCAAGGAAAACACTTCAGAATTAAAGGACTAGAAATTCTTCCATGTCGTGGTCAAAACTTCCCTTCTCTGTCCACCTGGCCTAGAAGGGTAGGTCTGTGCACCAGAATCCACATTTCAGAATGTCCATGTTTCTGAAGAACATGCTCAGTTAGGAAAGAAATGCATTTCTGGAAAACCCAGCATATATAAATAATAGCATTCAGAGAGTCCCCTCCTCATGGTCTGAGATAGAAGGAAAGAGAAATTGACATGACTGTGTCATGCAAAGTACTGAGAGCTTCCTCTGCCTGCTTCCCCAACCCTCCCAGCAGTTTTGAAACATAGGTCCAATGAGGACATTAAAGCCCTCAGTGGTAGCTTACTCATTAAAATAACCTGACTGCTAACAAAGAATGGAGCTTCAAGGGCAAACCTGTATCTCTCCAGCTCCAGAGCTCCTTGCTACCCAGGTGTAATCACAGGTGGAGTGAAACCCTGAGTGTAGCACATTCTTCATGAAAGAAGTCCACACAGGATGGAGTCATCCCTGGCAGTGTTCCCTATCTGCAGCTTGCCGCATCTATTCACCCAGGCTCCACCAGCAATCCCTTTATAGACACCAAGCACAGCCATCTCTTCCACCATCGCTTGTGGATTCCCAGGGTGGCCTCCCTGCACTTGGTTATTCTAGTCCACATTGCACAGAATCTCTTTCTCCCTGGATTGAGCCAGGAAACAATTGGAATACTTCAAACAGCATATATAATGGTCAAGCACAAGACAGAAGATATGAGAGCAGAGAGTCAATCAGCTTCACAGAAAAAGAATTTCTTAAGAAATGTCACGTAGGGTCCTATCTCCCTCCAGGTGTCTGTATGTTACTAACCTAGAAGGGTTTTTAACTCTGCATTTTGTAACAGAAAACACAGGAGTTTGTCAAGAATGATGAAATCAACTCTCCTGTGATGAAAATGATATATATTTATTGGACATAATTATATACAATAAACCACACAATGGTTTATGATACTGCATGACAGAAGAAGAAATAACTGTAAAGAACAGGAGCTTCTTCATCGTAGTTAAGCGAACATTGTTAGGCACCCTGCTGAGCTACTCTTATGCACACTTCCATGCTGAAAAGTTCACTTTCTACCTTAGGTCTTTGTCTATTGATAATGGAAATCTTGCTTTTTTTTGCCTCCACATCCATTCTTTACTGATCCTTTCCTAGTTGTATTTATGGAGTGCTAAGTGTGTGTAGCTCTTACTTCTTGCTGCTCTTGTTCATAGCGTGACTAGATGATTCTGTTGCACTTGATTTTGCTGACTTTAAGAGTTCTGCCTTGGCTCTTCTCTGGTATCTTGACTCCGCATGGGGGTTCCATGGTGTTATGGTGCATTGAGAAAAGCACAGCGTATTACATTTCTCAGGAAAGTCACTGTCTAGCCTGGAGTCTATTATGAAATGGAATTATCTCATTATGTAGAGAGCTGGACATCAGAACTTGTGCCACACCATGACAAAGTCTCAATAACAGTTTAGGACGTTGCCATTTCAGAGTGGCTGCCATTCACTAGGTATCAGCCCAGCTGGAAGGCTGAGGTAGAAGGACTGCAAGCTTGACACTAACCCTGGCAACTTAGCAGGATCTTGTCACAAGAAAAGAACTGCTACCATTTAGATTTAGTTTATTATATACCAGATACTGACTTAATAGGTTACATTTACTATTCTCATTTGAGTCAATGTTCACAAAAAATTACAATGTTAGTACTATTAGCTCCACATTAAAGATAAGGAGACAGATTGGGGAAATTGCATAATACATTCAAGTCTGCAGGTATAGTAAGTTACAGGGCTGATATTCAAACCTAGGCACTTATGTGCTTCACAGCTATCCTAAGAGCCATGGAAGAATTTTAACATGATTTTGAAAGTAAAGAGTGATCTCTAGCAGATCTTACAAAAAAATAAGTGAATTTTTTTTTATGGAACCAAGGATTAAACTCAGGCCCTTGTGCTTTCCAGGGAAGCACTAAATTCCACTGAGCCATCTCCTTGGCCCCCAACAAGTGAAGTACTTTGACAGCAGTAAGAAGAATGGATGGGTGTGGGTGAAGGTAGAGACTGCTGTCTATTCTGGGTGGTGGGGTCTTAACAAGATTGGTGAAAGATTGAAGAATAAAACAAAAGATGATGGATCTGAGAGATACTAAGAATTTGCATGGAGAATATTTGGGGATAGGCAGAAACCAAGAATGATACCTGGACTTCTGATATTGGCAAGTTGGTGGATCATGGAACCACTTGCTGAGGAGAAAAATGTAAAAGGAGAAGATTGGCAAAAAAAGACAATCAGCACTGGGCATGCTGACGTTCAAGTGTGTGAGAAATATTCAATGAAGTCTACAAAAAGATCTGCATACATAGATCTCCAACTTGGAAACAAGATATTCCACAAGTTGTAGTCTTAGAAGTCATAGCTTCAGCCATGAGTGACAACACCAGGGAAGTAAGTGATTCTCCAAAGAAAGCAGCATATAGAATAGGAGTTAGAACAGTCAAACAACCTAGATATCAAGCTGATAACAGAGAAGCATCTCTTGTCGGACTTTACATGAAAATTTCTAGCTTCACACTTAGGCTCTAAGGTACATACGACCCTGCCTAATGGATACCAATAGATTGAGACCTTCATGAATGAAAGAGTCAAACTCTTTTGAGGGGCCAAGGAGATAGCTCTGTGGAATAAGTCCTTGCCTGGCAAGCACAAGGTCCTGAGTTCGATCCCTGGTATCACAAAAAAAAAAAAAAAAAAAAAAAAAAAAGACTTCTTTCTGTGTTCCAAATGTCTACATTTTCTGCTCAGGGCAAACAAGTACATGAGGAATAAACACCTTCCTGCCTTTCAGATAAACATGCATATGCTCACTGGGCATCCTTGCATCATTTTCTCTACTCCTTCCCAGACACACACACACACACACACACACACACACAGACACGCACGCACACTTGTTAGGACCATAAAAAAATGTATATATGGTTCTATATTGTCAAATAGAAAGAGCACAGACTCTAGAGTCAGACAGAAATGGGTTTAATTTTTCACTTAATGCATCACCTCATACAAGATACTTCGCCTCTCCAAGTGTCAGTGCCTCCATTGATAAAAGGGTGAATCATATCCAGAAAGCTATAAGAAAGATTGAAAAGATCAGATAAGATGCAAACAGTTAGGGTAGGACCTTGAACACAATAGGTGCCCAACTGAAGAAATGTTGCCTTTCTTTTCTTCCTCTCTCCAGTCTGAGATAAAGCTAGAGGTATGCAGAGAGTTTGAAATTTATATCACTCTTCCATAAGTTGTTGGACACAGAGGAGGTCTGTTTTTCCCTAGGTCTGCCTCTCCACCTGTAGGTTGCAAAACTAGGTTCCATGATTCCCAAAGAAAGCTCTTGTCATTGCACCAGACTAGTAATACAAGGACAAAATTGCAGCTTTCCATGTTTTAGAAACAAAGGGATCAGAGAAGTTTTCTTCCAAGCCCCCAAGCATTCTCATGAACAACAAACATCACTGAAATCAGCAGGTATATTCCAAGAGAAGACTGTCTCTGGACTCTGTTTGAGTAATGTTTCCTTCCTAGAAAAACATGAAAAGAGAGAACAGCAGAAAAATACAAGGTAAGGATCAAACCCATGCACAGCCAGTACCCAGCTTCTTCAGAGGCATTTTTACAGAGGTTCTGAGCCTTCGGATCAAAGTCCAGACTCTGCTCAGATCAGAGCCTGGGTCCCTAACCTCTGTTCTTCTGCGTGCTCATTAACCACCTGAATTAAGGAGTCAAAGTTGGTGCTCAGGATCTCTCTGACAATGGGATTGTGATGAGTCTGATTGGAGGTTAATAACCAGCTTGGATATATTCAAATCTTTGAGTAAACACACATCCTGAAGTCTACCTAGACCAACCATGTCATGTCAAAGATGACAGGCCTACTCTCACTGGGAGGGACTTTTCTGAATACAGTGGCTGAGTTAAGGCATAAACCCAGAATTCCTGATGCCCAGGCTAGATATATTCTAAGTACCACATTGCCCTTAACTAGGCATAAATGTCATCTCTTACCAGCACAGATTAGGTATGCAAATGAACATCAGAAAGCTTAAGAGATGTCGCAGGAACATCCAAACATCCAGATTTCAATGCACAACCATCCAACAGTAGCATCGCAATAATACAAAGTATTGACATTAAAACAATTATACTCCTAAATACATAGTAATACTATCCTACGATTAAATTTTAAAACTACTTTATTGATAAAATCTCATCTTATTTGACTTCATGGGGTATATAGAAGGAATGATGTCATTCTAGGTACAGAGCATACTCCAGAGGTAAGACTTTTCCATCCAATATTTATGTCATATCTACTATGTACCAAGCATTCTGCTCAGTACTGAAGTCACTGTGAAGGCCTCACAGTGTAGTGGGAGCACAGACACAGGCATACGTAGTGTCCTTTTGGAATGTTTTGTGCCAGCACAGAATCCACACAGTGGGTTCTGGGGTTAGATGGGAGCTCTGGACAACGCTTTAGTGGACAATGTTGTTATCCTTTGGGTTAAGGACCACAGGACGCATCCAAAAACAGAGGAAGAAGGAGACTGTGGTGATGGTGAAAGTGGCAGTAACAGAAAGAGGAAGACGATGAATCCAGTGAGGGACACATGAAATCCAAGAGGCATTCTGTTGGCTGAACTGGCTTAGTCTCACTTCTGGTACAAGTGCCCCTCTGCAGGCAGATCATTCAGAGCTCCTCTATCCAACCATTTCTGTTCTGCTTTCAAACACAGACCAAAAAATAGAAGCCACTGATGATGTCTTCTCTCTGTCTTTAAAAGAATCCTCCTTTTCTTTTATTAGCATTTTCATAGGCATATGAAGACAGAAGAGAAACACAGTCCATCACATCTAACCAGGAGTTGCCACAGTCACTGACTGAGCATGCAGTGAAAGAGGGGGGATGAGAAAGATCAAGGAGAGGAAAAGAGGAGTCAGAGACAGAAAAGGAACTGAAAAACATCTGAGATGTGGCCATAGAATCAGGAGACCTTGGGGATGGAAGAAAACAATTCAATCAAACAGAATTTATCTGCTGCCATATCATTATTTATAACTGCAATGTGGTGAAATCATATCAACAACATACCAAGGGGATCATTCAACATACATAGATCATAGTTCCTACCACCCCAGACACCTCTCACAACACATATGCTTTTAAAAGGAGATGGGCCATTACTGCTAAAGGAGGTGACTGGACATAGTTGTCTATCTGTTCAATTTTTCCCCACTAAAAGCACTCTACCTACATTATGTAAGTGATTCATAATACTGTTGATACGTAGGAGGTACTGCTTTTTACCAGAAATAAAATAACTCAACCAATCTTTTGGTGTCATATAGGTTAAATCCATCAGCGAAATAAAATTGTTCCTTTTATTTCATACATCCTACCTTCCCTGTTTAAATTCATCCTTTATTTATTCATTTTTCAACAAAAGTACAACTACTGAATACTTACAGAATTCCAACCATTGAGCCAGACTCTGTAAGTTGGATTTAATTTCAGGGTGGGCTAGCTAATGGAAGTACTAAAAGGGATGCCTAAGTAAAGGTCACACAAAAGTTTAGGAATCCGAGAAAGACATTCTAAGAGACAGGAAGGAAGATGCAGGAAAAATTGCAAGGAAAGGCGCGAAGTCCCGGAAGCACAAACAAACAAACCCAAGGAACAGAGCATGGGTCTTGCAAATTTGGGGCAGTTCCGCTTCCCTTTGAAGAACAGAGGTCAGTGTGATGCTTTAAAGTAATTGTGACCCAGAGAGATAGCTCAGCACTCTAAGTGCCTGCCTGGTAAGCACAAGGACCTGAGTTTGACCCTCAGTACCACATGCCATGCGGGCCCCTCCACAGGTGCACCAAGCCAGCCACAGAGACCCAGCACGGTTGCACATACCTATACCTGTAATCCCAGCACTGGGGGGGGGGGCTGAAAACAGGAGGATCACTATGAGTCCAAGCTGCATAGAGAGACCCTGTATCAAATACATAAAATTAAAAAATAAATAAAGGAATCCTGCCTGGCTGTTAAGATTCAGGTAAACACAATCCTAATGAAAGAACACACAAATGCAGGGCTGACCAAATAGCTCACCAATCTGGCTACAGACTATATCTGTGTCTGTGGATGTTTCTTTTCCTTGGTGTGCAGACACAGGGGCCAGGAGTTCTATCTCCGGCCTGCTGTGCTGGCCCTGCCCCCAGGGGCACCCTGAGACAGTGATTAAGACTAGGCGGGGTGGTGCGTGCCTATAATCCCAGCACTTGGGAAGCTATAATCAGGAAAATCACTATGAGTCCAATCTACACAGTGAGACCCTGTACACCCTGTACACTCTCTCCTAAATACAAAAAAAAAAAAAAAAAAAAAAAAAGTAGAGATTTCTTAAGTAATAAGCAGAAGGCCTACAAATCACTTTCCTTAATTAGCTTAGCTCTCTATCACAGACAAGAAATCCCTCTTATTCAAGTTAAATTGTGTTTGTTTAAATAGGATTCCTGGTCTTCTTTGGGGCCTCTTTATCATTTGAAAGGCTGTACCCATCCATCTTGTTTACTTTTCTGACTTTCACTTAATCACCTGGGCACCTGATTAACTGTTACTATTTTTTCATTAACAGTTTCATGCAGATGTTTCTTTCCCCCATGTCTTACACACACACACACAGACACACACACACACACACACACTAGGTCACCACGCCTCATCAATTCAAACAGAAGAAAGTGCAGTGACCTCCCTGTCTCCTCTTCTTCTCGCCTCTTCGGATCCATTCTCTTGTCTGTCCAAAACTCATTTTCCAAAAGCTTCCTATTACCCTAACCAACTTTCCTGCAAAGAAAACAAACAAGAAAAGAAGGCCTTCTTCATTACCTAAATAGTAAAGTGCTCACACACCAATCTGGCTGCAAACTACCTTTGTGCTTGTCAGTGTTTCTTTTCCATCCTGTGCAGAAAATGTTCACTTCTTGGCTTCTGTTCATGGTCTTAGCTACTGACACAAAAGAATGAAGACCTTATGAGGAAAAGGACAAAAGAAAGCAGGGGAAAAGGTACATTGATGCGTATATGCACGATAGCTTGGATAATTGTATTGTCAATTTCTAATGGTGTTTTGAGAGGAGCAGAACATGCTTAAAACTTTTTTCCCTTTTTATCCTTATTTTTTTCGTTTGAATTTCTTTACCTTTTTGTTATTGCTTTGTTTTGTTTCTTCCTTAAACCAATTTTGCACATTTCTTTCTTTTTTTTTTTTTCCTTTTGGCAGAACTGGAGATTGAACTCAGGCCTTTGCGCTTGCCAGGGAAGTGCTTATTCCACTGAGCCATCTCCCCAGCCCTGCACATTTCTATCTGGTAACCTAAACAACTAATATGCAGATAACTTTGTGCAGTACAGTAGACATTGTTAAATTCCTATTTTGTTTAGTGAAATTTTATATTATTTCTAATGCTGGTTTTTTTCTATCATCATTTTGTATTCATATTTATTTCTTTATTTTTAATGTATTTAGTACAGGGTCTCACTTCACAGGTCAGACTCATAGTGATCCTCCTGTACTCAGCCTCCCAAGCCCTGGGATTATAAGCCCACACCACCACACCTAATCTCAATTGCTGTGTCAGTACGCCCCGGAGGTGGGGCCCGCACAGCATACAGTTATCGAACCCCAGCTGCTGTGCTCTCCCTAAGCAGACACTTTAGTCCACTGAGCTATCTGGCAGGACCTGTATTCTTCAAAAAAAAAAAAAAAAAAGAAAACAAAGAATGAAGAGCTTCCTGTGACCAGCATCTTTTAGGTTTTGCCCTTTTCTCTCTGGAAGAGTTTTCACTCCTTCCTCATGTTGGCCCTGTAGTCCAGTGGAAGGTGGAGCAGTGGATAAGGAGGCCCAAACTGCATGCTGGCCCTGGACAAGTTCCTGACTCTCTTGCTGTCAATTCTCTATCTAGAAATTATACTAA
This sequence comes from Ctenomys sociabilis, assembly GCA_004027165.1. Classification (NCBI taxonomy): domain Eukaryota; kingdom Metazoa; phylum Chordata; class Mammalia; order Rodentia; family Ctenomyidae; genus Ctenomys; species Ctenomys sociabilis. Next base: position 1,188 of record PVKA01032904.1, on the reverse strand, counting down.
CAAGATGGGGCAGTTGGTCTCTAAGGAGTTTCCAGGTCTTGTTTAAAGTGAAGTGCACACAGAAATGCCCCTCACCTGCCCATCCCTGTGCCTCCTGCTCCTCTGCTAAGTTAATCTCATCCTAGCACAGGGAACTAGAGTTAGTAGACTCTGTTCAAACTATTCAAAACTATGTCTTAAGTGACTTGTCTATTCAGATACCCACTTCAACTTCAAAACATAATGAGACCAATTAGAATGTCTGCCTTGTGTACCTCTGTTCAAAAATCCCATCTCCCTATGATTTTCATGTTATACTGGGCAATGCCGGGCTGAGAGCAGGTTCATGGGTTGCTACCTCACCTGAGCATCAGTCTTGAAGTTGAAAGTATAAATGAAAGCACAATGCACTGATTTACAAAGTATCTGTAAATGATAGATGTATCATCCCACTTGACCTACGTGAACCAAATGAGGAGATCAAACGATCAGCAAATCCAGGTACCAGGTGCTAGTCAAGGTGGTTAGCAGGCACCTATGAACAAACCCAAGTTCTCTTCCTGCATAGAGCTGAGAGCAAAGCAGCATGGCACCTACTGTGCTGAGACAGATATGAAAAATCTTTAAAAGAGAGATTCACAACTGTTGCATGATTATGGAGTAAGTGCACTGGCAAAAGATGGATAGTTAATAATAACAATCATCATTTATTATTCAGCATATATTCACTGAGTTCTTACTATAGGCTAAGCTCTCAGCTTAATGCTTCATATCTGTTATTTTATTTAATTCGTGTGCTAACCCCACAAGGCAGGTATTATTGTCTCCATTTCTCAAGTGAAGAAGTTAAGATTCAGAGACATTCAGGAACTTGCTCAGGTTTCACGGGCTGGCTTGCAGTGGAGCACCGAGGAGGCAGCGACCAGGCCTCTTTGCAGAAAGAGGGAGAGCATTAGAGAGGAGAATGTCAAGCAGGGCCAGGAGCACAAGTTCACCAAGCAAATACAGGGTGAAGATCTCATCTGGGACCTGAGTTCAAAGTCATAAAGTTGGAAAAATGTGATGCAGCTTTAAAGGTTTCCCTCTCTTAAAAACAAGAGAAAGAAAGAAGCTTAGATAACTGGGCAAAGGGTAAGAAGTCCCATGAAAGAATGGTAGGGTAAAGAGGGCCCATGTACAAAGGACCTTAGAAGACAGACTTTGCCAAAA
>PVKA01032903.1:0-24887 GCA_004027165.1 Ctenomys sociabilis | reverse complement strand
ATGCTGCAGGATACTAATCAGCTTTTCTTCTGGATGGTTAACAACCTAAGATCCCAAGTCAGAGTTGGAGAAATAGAAGAGCCACAAGGCCAGCCAACATTTTGGCCCTAGCCTTTCAAGGTCAGTGAAGACTCAGGACATAGGAGAACCTGTACTGCAACATCATGAAACTCAGGTGAGCTCCAAATTTTCTGAACAAAGAGATTATGGAGCCACAGAAGAAAGAGATTGAAGTTCTATAATGTGCCTGGGGAAAGTCACATGCACAGAAAACTTTGTCACAGGCTCTCACAGAGAGCAAACTGGTCAAGCATTGGCTGTGACTCATCCACATGGATGACACAGACAAAGGATCTACAGAATAAGGTACAGGACTACAAGATAAACCCTGAGGGGACTTCACTGCCCTCATAAGAAACATAAAGTACATGTGTTGGCATATAAGTCTTGCTCTGTCTAGGTCTTAACCATCCATCAGAAAAGTATAAAAATGAAGTATACATCGTGGGGCCATAATATTAAGTTGAGCTATAAATGTCTATGGTCGGCAACTTCTTCGGATAACTCACTATTGTTGTGGAATGCTGGACTGTATTGGATTGTGTTGTTGAGTTCAAGCACCTAAGTTAGTTGAATGACAATGGAGTGCCCATCTCTGACAGATGTAGACAAAGGAAAGGGTATAGAAAGGAAGAATCATGATGTGTGTGTATAGACAGTACAGTTTGGATAGATAACACCGTGCTTCTACATAATTCTATGAGAGGCAGGACTTGCACTGATGGTGGTTGGACAGGATATTATATCAGCTTCTAGTACTATGGACAACCACCAGGAAAATAACAAGGTATAAAGTATTAATTATTGAATCTTTGATGTAATTCAGGTATAAAAAATAAGATACGCAAACAGCTACACTCTCTTAATTTACTGATAAGAGACATATGGTATAATAATGTCTGTAAGTATAATATCATGTATCTCTGCTACCAAAACATTATGAAAAGTTTGTAATTTTTAATTTATCAAATCCATCTTGTCAAAGTATCTTAAAACTGTCTCATTGATATTTGTACTTCAATAAAATAAAAATTAAAATAAAAAAAACAATCTTATAAATCATTGATGGGACTATAAATTATTGCTGTCATTGTGACAAAGAGCCTTGAGGCTATGCAGAAATGGAGAAGAAAACTCCCACCCTTCCCAACTCTCCGAGCCCTGTGTACAGAGGGAAGCACAGTGAGCATGAGGGACAGCGGCTTGCTAAGACTTCCTGGTGCACTCTTCACAAGAGCTGAAATGTGGGATCAGCCTGAGCGCCCAGCGGGTGACAGACGGCTAAGGACACACAGCTCACTGATGTGTCAGAGTGTTATTTGGCCACACAGAGAATGACGTCTTTTGCAGGAAAAATGGAAGCAGAGGTGGATAGATGGTTAGACACTAGGGCAGACATAGAATGACAGTAAGGTAAGGATCACTGATTTATTCTGTATGTGAAAACTTAGATGATTCAATCAATCAAGCAGTTCATGGACCAGTCTCCAGACCTGCAAGAAGAAGGACTTGAAGGATTGGAAGGAGAACCAGAATATGAGGAAGATGAGAGAGAAGAAAAGTGGGCAGAGAGAAGGTTGGCATGATGGATGCATGATGCAGAGTAGGAGAATGCCACAATGAAAATTTCATACTGTACAAGAAATCTATGTTGGCATTTGTAGTGGCAGTAAATAATAAATACTTATCAAAATGGAGCAATCTGTGTAGCACACAGACTGGTATAGAGTTTTCCAGAAATATGCATAGGTATAATATAAAACAGTAAGAAAGTGGACTCAATAGAGTATGATATGTCTACAGTAATCCATACTGTCTATTGTACGTGTATGAAACCTAACACCACATTAGGTACTTAGTGTGTGTTATACTTAGCTCCATTATTTTCTGTTGATTTGCTTGTTTCGAGATTAGGTCTTGCTGTGCAGCTCATCCTGGTGTTGAAGTCACCACACATCCCAGGCTGGCATCACACTCAGGGTGATCTTTGTGCCTCAGGATTACGGGAGCTCATCACCATGCCTGGAACAGTGGCATTGTCTTTGTATATATTTTCAAAAATACAATTAACAAAATATTAGTGGCTCTTTGCCACAAATGCAAACTGTATATCTAGGAAAAACACTCCAAGGTGTTTTCAAGTCATGATAAAGAAAGAAATCTCCGCAAAAACCACTGTCAGGCAGCTTTCCGAGTGCTGAGCACAGCACCCGACAACAGGACCCGAGGAGAGAAATGCCCTTGGCTCATGGCTTCCATCCATGGCCACCTCCCTGAAGACAGGAGACCCATGGTGGAGGAACGAGGAAGCCAAGCAGCTCTGTTCATGGAGACCAGGAAAGAGCAGAGGAACAGTGCCAGAGAGGAGAGGCTAGACCATATGCTGTCCCCAAGCACACTTCTCCATGGCCCCCAGACACCTCTGAAACCTTGCTACTTCCTTGCAAGGCAGCCATGGGGACAGTGGTCTTCATCATCATGACCATAAAGCCATCATGACCCTTGCGAGGGCAGCCGCCATGCTCTGCACCACCTCCCAGTCGCTTGTGGTCTGAGTAGAAGGCAGCTAATGATGCTCTGTGTGCCGCGCATGCTTTCAGCTTCAGTTACTCGAAATGTTGAGAACACTGTGGCTGTCAGACAAAGGCACAAGGCTTCCTTATTTTATGAAAATATAAAAGGCAATTTCACAATGGCATAGCATGAGAACAATAATGAATATGCTATGTATCCTGACATTCAAAGTAGTACTCAGCATGCAAGACACAGAAAGAAGAAGATTCTTACAAAGAAACTAATGGATAATAGCACAAAACATTTTTTTTTTCTTTTTCATGTATTTGGTAGAGGGCCTCACTATGCAGCTAGAACTCATAGTGATCCTCCTGCTTTCAGCCTCCCCAGTGCTGTGATTGCAGGCATGCACCGCCACGCCTGGTCCCAGTGGCTGGCTCAGTGCCCCCGGGTATGGAGCCCGTGCCGCATGTGATGCCAGGGATCCAACCCTGGCCCCTGTGCTTGCCGAAGCAGGTGTTTAGTCTGCTGAGCTATCTTGCCAGCCATCCCAAAACTTTCTTTTCAAAGAACTAAGAGAAACTAGTAGAATAAATGAAACAAATTCCTATGCATATTCAAATTTTTTGAAACAGTGAAATGCATAGATTGGAGAGTTATTCGGTTTCCCTACATGTTATTTATCTATCTTGAATGCAATATTTAAACTTGTGTGTCACACCTATTTTCCTTATGATTATGTTTTCAAATTCCACACATTTGCACATGAATGCCTTCATTTTATTCCACTTATGACAGAGCAGGCCCCCATGATGCATTAAATACCACTTACTCCTTGTCCTGTCATCCACTGAGGGATATGTGCTGTTTCCAGGATCGGGCTGTTATCACCTGTGCTTCTGTGAACACAGGCAAGTGTTAATCCATGTACTATGATGATACTAGCTCTGTTGGGAAGCTGTCTGGAAGGAAGAGCTGATTTCTACTGTTGGGTTTGTGCAGGATCTGCACACTGATTCCATACTTGTTGTACTAATCTGAAGCATTACTTTGGAGGTGCGCCCCACTCACACCTCCTTGGCACTGTTCACTACTATTAGATGTGTTGATGACAGCTATTCTTTCTTGGGTAAGGCGGTGTCTCAGTGTAGCTTTAACTGGCATTTCTGATGGGCCGTGAGGTTTAACATTGCTTTGTGCATCTACTTGCCACTCGTGCTTCTTTTTCTGAGAAGAGTCTACTCACTTTTTGGTGACCTATTTTTTTATTGGGTTTTACTTATTTTGAGAGGGTCTAATTTTTTCACTTCTCTACATAATCTGGGTATTAGTTCTTTATCCAAAGAAAAGCTGGCAAAATCAAGTTCCACTCTGTAGGTTGTCTCTTCACTCCACTGGTTGTTTCTTTTACAGTGCAGAAGCCTTTTCCTTTAATATCACCCCACTTGATAATTCTTCGTATTTTATCTCCTGCCACTGTGCCCTCAGCGGGTTCTGTTCAAAGAGTCCTTGCCTATGCCTGTTTCTTCAAGAGTTGTAAGTATTTTATCTTCCAGCAGATTAAGTCTTTCTGTTTCAGCACTTAGATCTTTGGTTCATTTTGACTTTCAATAGTCCATGGTGAGATACCTGAGTCCAGACTCAACCCTTTCTGCATGCATAGCCGGGTTTCTCAGCACTGCTTCCTGAAGAGGCTGTCTGTCCTCAAGTGCATGTTTTTGACTCCTTTGTCAAAAATCAGGACACTATGTGTGTGCGAGGTTGTTTCTGCATTCCCCAGTTTGTTCTATTAGTGCACATCCTTGGTACTGTGCCGGTACAAGCTTTTTCTAATTTCTGTAGATCTACAGTATTATTTCAAGAGCATTTGCACGTTCCTGAGCCAGCGTGTGTGTGAGCATGTGTAAATGTCTGTGTAAGTGTGAGCATGTGAGATTGTGTGCACTTCTGTGTGCTGTTGGGCTCGCAACTCCACAGAGGGGGCTGTTGCTCGCTCTCCTCTAACCTGCGACATTCTGCTTCTGTGCTTGCCCTACTTTTGGACCCAATTTCCCTGCCTGCCTTGCTGCCCAGGGTGAGCTGTGTGCATCAGAGCCCCAGCGCCGGCGACTTCACAGTCCTCCAGGTTGCTGAGACCTTTGCCATCTTTATCTGTTTTCCCAGGTGTGCATATGCCCTTTTCCAGACAGCAGCTTAAGTTAAACCATGCATGTGCAAAGTATGGTTAAGGAATTCTACATGTAGCGTTTTTATTTTTGAAAGTTATCTTTAATTTTTGTTAAATTAGCCATATTTATTGTCAAATCTGTTGCTCAGATTAACATACAGTTTTACAAGATTGTTCAAATAAGTGAATACTAAAGCTTGCTTTCAAGAAATCATTATTTCTTGTATTTTCGTTATTTTAAAGACAGTGTAATAATTGATAAGACATTAGAAACAGTACTGAGATGAATACACACTTCAGAGGAAGAAATAAATGGCAAATAAATACATGAAAAAGTGTTCCACTGGCCATTTGAGAAATGTGAATTAAAAGAACATTGAAATGTCATCTCAACCCAGAAAAAGATGACTATCATAAAGAAATCAACTAATAACAAATGCTGGAGAGGCTGTGGCATAAAAGGAACCCTTCTCACTCTGAGAAACACGACAGAGTCAAGACCATTCACATATACACATTACATGGGTAAGACAATGATCCTGAGAAACATCAGGAGATTTTTGAAACTAGCAGTTAAGAGGTAGGACTCTCACTCCAACTAACTATATATGCTGATACCTGTGAACCACGCAACTGCACTGAATTTAGCAAAGTGTAATAGAAGGGTCACGCTCCAAATGCCTGCCATTCTGGTCTTCTAAATATGTACTTCTTGTCATGACATCCCAGCTATTACGATACTGCCCTTTTTTAAATGGTAGTAAATGAAAAATAAGACAAAAAAAAAAAGTCACAAGACAGTCATGCTGCAATGTTACTATGCCGTATATGGATGGATTTCTAAATACCTATATAAATATATTAAGTGTTCACTCCTATATATTTTAAATTTTCTTCTTCATATTCTGTATGGACTTAGAGTTTAGTATCTCAATACTTGGTGGAAAATATATGATCCATGTTATGCCTACAATGTCTGATATTTAGACTAATATTCTGGGTAAACTCAACTGCATGTGTTGCAGGGTAAAAATAAACTTCTCTTCTAGAGGGTTTACAACCTAAGTTTGCAGATCAAAAATTGCAGAAAAAGAAAATCTACAAGGTCAGCCAACATTTTGGCCCTAGCCTTTCAAGGTCAGTGAAGATTCAGGACATAGGAGAATTTGTAATGTAACTCAGTAGTGCCCCAAATTTTCTGATCAAGGAGATTATGGGGCCACAGAGGAATACGATCAATGATGTATAGTGTTCCTAAGGAGAGAGTCACATGGAGAGAAAACTTTTTGTCAGGCTTTCACAGAGAGCAAATCGGTCAAGCAATTGCCATGACTCATCCACAAGGCTGACACTGACAAGGGATCGAAAAAGTGCAGTAAAGGGTTACAGGATAAACCCTGAGGGTACCTGACTGACCTTATCTGATATAAAAGTTATATTTTTTGTTATATAGGTCTTGCTTTAACTCGGTCTTAACTATCCAGCTGAAGAGTATAAAAATGGAGGTATATAAAGTAAAGTCATATTAATATACTGAGCTGTGAATGGCTCAAGCCAACAACTTCTGTGGATAACCCTCTTCTATTGTGAACTGCTAATCTGTGTTGGACTGTTTTACTAAAAAGAATACATATATATCCATGTTTTAAAAATCTGTAACCTATGTATCGTTGTATGTTATCCTGTTTATGTCATTTTTTCTCTTTGTTTTTGCTTCTATTTTTCACTCTTCAAGTTAAAATACAAATAAACATTTTTTTTTAAAAAAGGAACCCTTCTCCACAGCCAGTGGGAATGTAGACTGGTACAACCACTACGGAAATTAGTGTAGAGACTCCTCAAACACCTAGGACTGGAAATCCCACCCAGTCCAGCTGTTCTCCTTAGTGATGTACGTGCACCCATGTTTATAGCAGCACAATTTGTCATAGCCAAATCTTAGAAACAAACCAAATGCCCATCACTTAAGGAATAGATGAAAAAGATGTGGAATTTTTTTATACAATGGAGTCCTACTCAGCTATAGAGAATGACAAACTCAAAACCTTTGTAGGAAATTTATCTTTTTTTATGTTTTAGGTTGGTACATGGTCCCACTACATAGCTCGAACTCATAGTGATCTTCTTGTTTTCAGCCTCCCAAGCACTGGGATTACATGCATGCACCACCACACCCAGACAATGCACCCTGAGGGCATGCTTGGTATGTCATGTGGTGCTGGGGATTTATCCCAGGGCCCTGGACTTGCTAAGATTGCCTAAGCAGGTGATCTAATCTGCAGAGCTATTGTGCTGTCCCCCAGAAAGTTACCTTCAAATGCACAAAAACCCTGCTGCACTACCTGTGGAGAGCTGGGCCTACGAGTGGGGCTTCCGGCCTTCTTCTTGCTCGTTGTCTTTCCTTGCCACATTGCTCACGGTATTTGAGGTTGTCTTGTTGAAGCTGCTGCAGCCCCTACTAAAGGCATGTGCATGACCGGGGCTGCTTCTTTTCCAACACTTGGGCAAGCCTGGTCACTGTTCTAAGGAATGGAAAAGTCATGACAGAGTAAGCTTGAGCCTTGCAGTAGCCACTTCCTCTGTGCCATGGGACATGCTGGTGAGGGTCCCTTCTAATGTGGGTGGATTTCCTAGAGAAGAGCAATAGGGACAGGAAAAGGGGCCTTCACAAGAGCTTTCCTATCAGGTTGTAACAGAGCCTGGGTTCATTACTATAGTTTCTGTTGTTCGACAATAATTTTGTTAGAAAGAGGCCATGTGATGCTCTGACAGCGGTGACTCAGCCCTCTGATGACGTTACCAGGGAAATATTCAAGAAGCACAATGAAGGGTCAGAGAACAGTTACTGAAGGGAGATACAGAGACGCAGCTCTGCACAGAGCTCTCAGCAGAGACGCCTGGCATTAGCCCCCGCGGGCCCAGGTCTCTACTGCAGAGCAGACCCGTGGGGTTGCATCAGATCAGAGCTTGTGCAGCACGGAGCCCTCGAGCAGCTGGGGAGAAGGAAAAGCAAGCAGTGGCAGATTTGCTCATAATCTCCAGAACATGTAAGAAACTAACAACTCAACAGTAAATAGCAAATAACTTGGTCAAAAATGCATATACAATCATTTCTAAAATGAAAAGGGTGGAAGAAGCTGTTGTCTCTACAGGGTTGGAGACAAAGATCACCCCTGCTTTGATCACAACCGTTCACATTTCCCATGGCCTCAGCAGCCGCCGAGAACCCCACGGAAGCACACAGCCCCAGGCCCTGCACAGTCTTCCAGGGTCAGATGGCAGCCCAGCTCCCAGGACAGAAGCACAGGTGAAGGCCCAAGAGGCTTTTGTTACTTACGGGTTCAGACTGAAGCTAGGCACACAGAGGCGGTCAGACAGTGGTGTTCTGTCCCTGGTCTCAGGAGGAGCCAGCAGCCACACACTGGCAGGAGAGACTTCTCATATTTAAGGGATACCTGGAGGGTGTCATGACTCAGGAGCATTGTCCTTACCTTCTGACGCAATCTTCCACCCATAGTGGTGCAAGGAGCTTGGGCAATTCCGTGTGGACTTGGGGCAGGAGATCCTCCGCAGAAGGACTGCCTGTGCTTGGAGCTGCCTGTGTTTGCATCTTCCTCACAACCAAAGCAGTGGACCCCTAGGTGCTGAGCAAACATGGCCCAGGCTGAGTAAAGGCAGCAGCGAACTATTAAAATTCACTAGGAGATACTGGCCTGTCGGTCGTAGTTCAAACTTTCTTAGGTGACTGGGATAAAAATTGTGATATATACACAGTTGGGACTGGATCCAGTTCTCAACCAGCAGCCTTAATCCTTGATTCCAACTATGAGAGCAATAGTACAGCTGAGCACAGAAGAGCAATCAGCCCCACCTGAACAAGGACACCATGTGCCCTATGCCAGGGAGCTGGGCAGGCAAGCTGGCCTCCCCAGAGAGGATGGTGCACGTGCACCATGTGGACACCACAGGGATCCCAGATCTCCAGGCTGGCCAGGGAGAGGCCAGGGCTATGAGACTGCCAGGCACCGCATGTTCCAGGCACATCTAGGAGCGGTGCAAGAGACTGAACACCTCCTGGACATCTATCCCTGAGGATGCTTGAGATGGAGAGCACATGAGCCTGCCTGTCCCACAAAGACTCTGCCCTGAACCAACCCCACTTGGCATCATGAGCCAGTGTAAGGTCCGCATGACCAGCACGAACCCTGCATGCCTGGGTTCTCTGGGACCTGACAACGGTGTGTGGGCCATGTCACATGGCCCCTTCTGGTTTGTTTAATAGGGGCTGACACTCTGGCATATATCTCAATAAAATCCTCCAATTTTCACCATCTTCCTGCTCCTCCTGCTAGTTAATGGAACCATTTTTGTGGCCAGAAGTTGAAATATCCTCTCTGAGATTTATACCTAAGGGTGCAGAACTGATGCTGTTACATGCCCTGCAGATCAGTGTAGCCACGAGGACGCTCATGACTTGCGGTCTCTTTGCAGGGCAGGGGCACGGGAAGGACTGTATCTCTGTGAAGGCTGAATGCGTCACCCCTGAGGGATGGGCAGCAGTGGGGTGAGGAATGGCGCCCTCCCCTTCTAGTTACTGAGGGACAAGTGCCGCAGTGCCTGTGCCAGGTGGCCATAGTGTCCAAACAGCAAGTAGGAAGTTGTCCCTGGTACAGTGACTACTGGGTGTGTCGGTGGCTCAACCGTTTAAGGGCTTGAAACACCAGGCACAGTTTGAACATTTGGGGTCATTTGGGGTGCTGGGTGTCAAGTGAAGGGCTGAGGTTCCAGGGCTTCTGTGGCTACTACAGGGGCCCAGAAAATATGGAGCATGAAGGATGAAATGGTGGTGGGTGCAATGCGAGAGCCCTCTGTGACAAGGGCAGCCCTCTGCACACGGAGCACTCTAATCCATTGCAACCCCCAAAACAGCAGGAGAATGGCACGGTTGTGAAAGCTGGGCAGCCGTGGGTGTTGTAATGCACGCTGCTCCCAAGTCCAGTTTTTTTGCAAAACCAGTGAGGTTGCTTTGCAACGTGCTCTGGGCCTGTGGTTTCCTTGCGCTAGGCAGAAAAGCTGGTCAGGGGTCACTTAAAGTGACTGTTGGTCTCAGCAGAGTGCCACTCAGTGGGCCACCCGCAGGGTGCTGAGCAACGCGTGTGCTCAGAGCATGGCCCTGCGAGGGCTGGGCTATCTGCTCTGGCCAAGCACCCCACCTGGAGGGTACCGAGGCCCACTCCCTCTGCAGCCTGAAGGAGAAGCCCATGTGCTGTGACCTTGTGGTCAGAGCGATCCGTTGGTGTCTGCAGTTCTGGTGAGGCTGCTGTTTCCTCAGCAACCTTCTGGGCCGAGGTTCGCGGTCTGAGGCAGCACTGTTATTGTCATCAAGAGCTGCTGGGGTTTGGTGGTGCTTTGTGAACAGGAGACACCCACAGAGTTGTGTCCAGGGTTGTAAGGATTAGCACCCACGTTCAGGGCCCTTTTAGAGCATCCCTGAAGACCTTGGTGCTACTGTTGGGTTCCACAGGCCCGTAATCCACATGGTGACAGCTGGGGTGGGGTTTCCCTGGGCTGTGGAGGATGTTCCCATCCACACGTGCCTTCAGTCTGAGGCCCATGCGTGTGCTTGGGCTTCAGCGACCTTTGAGTAAATTCTATACCTGTGAGGCCCTGAGGATAGAGCCTGTATTTGGGTGCATAGCTTTATGGGCACTCAGCCCCTCTAAGTTCACGCCATCAATCAGCTTGATAAGTGACATAGTGTGACCAACTGATGACGCCTGACTGCAAGGACAGCCCAGAGAGCCACCCTCGGTTTCCCCCCATTAAAGCTGCCCTGGAGCACACTGGTGCCTTCTCTTGATGTCGTCCTGTCCTGCCAGTTCTGTGGTCACCTTTCTCCCCCTCTTGGTATAACTGGAGCTGCATGTGGTGCTCAGAACCGTTGGAAGGCCCTGCCCCCTGGCCCTGAGTTCTGTGCTCAGGCATGTGTGGTGTCACTGCTGGTGCCCTGGGACAATGTGACCCTTTCCCCTGGTCTGCATGACTTACATTAAAGCCTATGCAGCCCAGCTGGGTCTGTACTTGGAGGCCTCTGTCCCATGCCCTCCTGCCCCAGTACTTACTGCTCCAGGCTGCATCTGTTGGCACAGATCGTCTGAAATTTGTCACCACCTGCAACTGTAGAAGAGAACCTATCATTCCTCCGAAAGGGCACCTGGAACCTGCATCCAGGGTGTTAAGAGCAGACCACTCTGCTGTTGCTGAGCACCAGAGCACAGGCAAGTGCTCCATTCGGGGTCACATATTTTGCTCTGCTCCACGTGACCTCATGTTCCCTCTCAAGTAAATGCCTTTCAGCAAGCTCCCTGTCTGTGCTTCTTGATGTTTGCTGTGGTCCCTCTGTGTGTTCTGTGGAGTATCTGAAAGGACACCCTGTAATCTAAATCCTGGCTCCAAGTACCTGGAATTTTAAGGTTGCCAGCAGGCATCAAAAGCAACGAAGTCAAGGGCAGCACCCACCTTCAGGGCCCTTTTAGAGCATCCTGAAGACCTTGGTGCTACTGTTGGGGTCCTACAGGCCAAAAATATTGGCTCTCCTTATAGCCCTTCTAATTATCTAACTTTTAGTCTGTAATCTTTTCTTGTTAAACACCCAGAAGAGAAGCGGAATGATATTATTGCCCTATAAGAGAGGCAGTGGACCCAACATCACTATCTCTCTGAATGTCAAAAACCTTAGGAATAACATGGAACTGCCATTTTCCATCATCCATAGATATTCTAAACTTTATATCCCTATAGAATATGAGAAAAAACAATTACATATTTTCACACAAAAATTTAGCAATCAAACCATAAATACCATTGTACTGGGACAGTCCTATAACACATTTTTCTTGTCTCTTATTTTCTTTTATTATGTTTTTTTTTACAAACATTTACTTTAAAGAGCGTATAGCAGTCATCAATACAGCATTAGAAGCAGTATGCATTTAGAAGTCTAGAATGATGGGCATTTAAAGCATGGATTTAGTAGTAGCTTTATAGACACACAAGCCTCCAAAGTCCAGGCCACGGATCAGCTTGCTAAGTCCCGTAATGTGACCAGCTGGTGATGACTGACTCCAAGGACAGCCACCTTGGTTTCCCCCCGTTAAAGCTGCCCTGGGAGCACACTGGCAGCATCTCTAGCTGTCATGTTATCTGGCCAGTTCTGTGGTCACCTCCCCCCCTCCCCCCGATATAACTGGAGCTACATGTGGTACTTGGAACAGTTGGCAGTTGCTGTCCTCCCTGTAGCTGCTTAGTTCACAGATATCAGCCTATATGGTTAGTCAGGGTGAAAGTTCTACTCATGAACTGCTATTTTCAAGAACCTGATGGAGATTCTTAGGGCCATTGCCTTAACCACCTTGTTTATATAAATGTTTGGTTTTGTGAGGATTCAGGACATAAGACCACCTGCTCTGTGACATCCTGTAACGCAGTGGAGTCTCAAGTTTTCTGTTCAAGAGCTTATGGGGCCAAAGAGGAAAATGATCAACCATGTACAATGTGCCTAAGGAGAGGCACCTAGAGAGAAAAAATTCTCTCAGGCTCTCACAAAGAGCAAATTGGTCAAGCAGTGGCCATGACTCATCCACATGGCTGACACTGACAAAAGACCCACAAGGCGCTGTATATGGTTCCAGGATAAATCCTGAGGGGATCTGACCAGCCTTGTCAGACGCAAAAGTTACATTTTTGCTGTTGTTATTACAAAGGCCTTGCTTTAACTTCCTCCTAACCATGCAGCAGAAAAGTGTAACCACAAGGTGTAAAAGTAAAGCTGTATCAATATGCTGAGCTGTAAAAGGCCCACAGCAGCGGCTTCGGACAACTGTCAGTTATGCTAATAACCCACTACCAGTATGGATTATTGAACTATATTGGTTATTTTGCTGAATTCAAGTACCTACAATCTTTGGTCTGGCATCAAGTCTGAAAAGGTCCTTTAAAGAAGGACTTTCTTATTGCTATTTTTAAAGGTCCTTCTCCAAATGCAGCTTCTCTTACAGAAATGGAGCACCCATCTCTGATAAAGCAAAACAAAAAGAGGGGATATAAATAAAGGACCAGTTTAAAGGAAAAAAGTTTAAATATTGAAAGTGTACCTAGAAAGAAAAAATGTACCTAGAACAGGGATAAGGAAAGGGACAAAAGAAAGAAGGGGAAAGGATATATCTATGAATATATACAGATAATTTGGATAATTTTACTGCTAATTTCTGCTGGCCTTTTGAAAGGCATAGTTAATGCTTAATTTTTTTATTATTCTTATTTTATGTCTTTTTGATTTCTTATAACTTTTTTGGTGTTATTTTGCTTTATTTTGTTTTAAGCCAATTTTGCATGGTTTTGTCTAGTAACCTAAACAACTAATTTGAAGTCAACATCATACAATTCAGCAACCATTGTTGAATTCCTATTACTTTGTTTAGTGAAATTTTGTATAGTTTCAGTTACTGTTTTTCTTATTGCTATTTTGTATTCTTTAAAGAATAAATATAAAAAACAAATAAATGGATTTTAAAATGTGCTCTCTCTATTAAAAAAACTAAGAAAAGCATGACTACTAGGGTAAGGAAAGCATAAAGTTACACACTGTGAGATAGACCTTATCATTATTTAAAACTATGTCCCATAAAATGGATTTGATAGCCACACGCGGTTGTACTGACAGGCAGCAAATGCAGAGGGACAGTCCTCCCATCGCACTTGGATGTGTGCACTCTTATCAGGAAAGGTCGGCAATGCAAACCATTTATCCATCCCTCCCCAGTCCTGTGATGCTGCGTGTCACTGAGACTGATCCAAGAGGGTGCTAGTGACAGCACCTGCGCTAAGGACAACAGCAGTGAGGCCCCTTGCGTCTGCCCACTCTGGACACATTGGCCACAGCGCCCCCTGCTGCTCTGCTCCCAGTACTGCCCACCTCATCCTGTTCACCATGCCAGGCTTCTCTCCTGCCTGGGCCTGCTTTCTCTTTTCATGCAAGAGACTCAGGTCACGTCTAAACCCCGTGTCTGATGTGACTTTCCTGGGTGTCCTGTGACTCTTCCATCTTTCTGACCATTCTCTACCATCCACAGATGCTCACTTGCCCTTGGGCTTTATCCCACCAGCCCATCACATGCTTCAGATTGTAAGCACAAACCCATGCTTCTTGTATGCTCTCTAGTTCCAGTTCTTCACTGTGAGGAGATTCCAAGCAGAAGTCTACAAAACGAAGACGTTAATCCATCCACAGCTCTGCTTATGAGTCCTGTCACTGAGAGAATATACCAGGAGTCTGAGAGTGACCAAGAAATGGCAGTGTACTGGAAAGAGACTGTTTTGAGGGAGGTTATTCATTCACTGTACTTGACTAAAACAATGTGACAGGCTCCAGGATGGCCTCAACCAGCAACATCAAACACTTGCTGAGACCCTCAGGAAGGCAATGACATTCTGGCCAGAAGGCTGTTACGTTCTAACTTGAGCAGGGTCTCCACTCCCAAAAAAGGATGACCTGAGCAAGGATACAGTAGGAGCAGACCCAGACCCTGACCCTCTGGCCTCTGGGTGGCCACCTCTGCTTCACCCAGGTAGGGCGGCTGCCCTGCTTCCCACCAAACACAGCCAAGGGAGCTCTGCTCTAGACCCGGCCTTACTGTTATAGGCTCGGGACCACCCTCAGGCCATCCATTGGCTGTAGTGTTCCTGTGCTTTTTGGGCCTTCACAATCCCTAATGTCTTCCAGCATAGGAGCGATGAATCCAACAATACCAGAATCTTCTTGAGCCCTCCTTAAGGGTATGCTGCCCTGCTAAGCCCAACATCTTCATGTAAGGGCTTCATGTCCTCCCCCTTGGAGGACATAGAACCAAAAGACACATGTCTTCATGTTATTTCCAACATGTGCTAGATGTGTATCCTTGAGTGAGTGTATTTCTTCAAAGCTAAAATACATCCCAGAAATTTTTCATGATACCAGAATGCCATCCTTAGCATGGAGATGTTATTAGGCAACTTTGATATTCTATAATATTCTCAGACCTCATAGAAGTTGTTTTGTACACGTTATTCTTTTGTACTGATTATCCTAAATAATCCTTAGGAGTGCACAAGGAATTGAACACACACAGTGTTAGACTACCAAAACAAGAACACTGAATCTTAGGCAAGATACAAATTTATGCAAAGCCTCCCTGATCAACAGCAGAGGCTCCCAAGTGACCTAAATTCTCTGAAGAAAAGAATGGTTGAGCTTTTTTTGTGCACCCAGAGCTGCACTGGTCTTCACTAGATGTCCATTAACTCATGAATCCAAGCCTCCTGCATGGACTTTCTCCTTTGTCCTTGAAAGGCTTTCTTTGTTGTTTGGAGCTCTAAGCCCCAGAAATTCACACTTACCTATCCACACTGCTCCTTGCTCTCTCCAGAATCTCAGAAGACAAAGTGACGCCAAAATGAAGCATTGCCACCTGCTGTCCCCGATGTGCTACTGCAGGGTCACTACTCAGCCTTCTGAAGAAGGTCCTACCTCACCAGGAGCACTGAGCCATGCAGGACCTGGTCAGTGCTTGATGACCAAGGACACATCAGTGTGGAAATACCCTGAAACCATACTGGCAAAGGGTATGACAGAAAGCTCTTGTCCTGAGCAGACAGCACTTCAGTGGATTCAGCTGCACGCCTGCCCACTGATCAAGCTTAACTGTGGAAGTGGAGCATGGAGCAAACAGGGAACAGCAGGGACCAGAAGCTGAGCCACATGCCTGTGGGGCACAGAAGAGGTCCCTGTGTCTCATGAGGTTACAGAACAGGGTGTGCACTTCAGTACTTGCATTTACGTGAGTTTGGGGGAGGGAAAGTTAGGAAGAAAGCACACAGGGCTCCTGCTCTGTCTCCAAAGCCCTCTGGTGCTCTTCTGCTTTAAGACTTTCACTCATCCCACACATCTCCTCTCTTCATAGGACCCTGTCACTTCTAGGTAAGTTATCGTACAAATCCTGATAAGCACACCAATCCTAACAAATATTTACCTCTGGCCATATGGATCATTTGTGTTATCATTATTGATTTAGATTGGACTTGGAATCTTGTTGTTCAAAGGTAGACCTCAGCATTCTAGAATGTTGCTGGTAGAGTCCTGAACATAACCAAAGCACGTGACCCTCCTGCATCTATCAGGGACAGCAGCTGCAGAACACTGTGTCCAGCTTATTGTATAATCATGATCTTTCCCTGCACAAAGGGGTCAAGTGGCATGAGAAACTACAGCTCACCAAGGTGAGGAAAATTGAGGCAAGAAGAGGAAACTTTAATTAAAAACTTTGCCTATGGCTAAGACCCTCTGCAACTGGACAAATAAACTAATTCCCATTCTGCATAAATATTGGAGAAATGCATTAGGACACTATGAATGCCTGCATTCAAATGAAACCCTTTCAGCTATGAATATGGAGCTCCAGACATCTTTCATGCTGTATGGATCTCATTGATCATTTCTAAGGAGGCTGTGTGGCCCTGGGTTCTGAGGAGCTGTGAGGAGCCTGTTTCCCCTCTTTGCCCGCTACAGAAAGGCAAATCAATACTGAGATTTCATCATAATCCAGGAAGAATTCCTGAAGGCAAAGCCTTAAAAAATGCTCAAAAAAAATTGCTAGGGGAAAAAGAACTCCTCCATATCGCTGGTTGAATATGCATTAGTATAATCACTATGGAAAACAGTATGGAGGTTCCACAAGGAGTGAACATTAGAAGTTGATGCAGTGCAGTACTCTGAGAAAAGACACTCAGGAGGATTTCAGAAAGATAAGGGCCAGCCAGATAGCCCAGCAGACTGAAGCACCTGCTTAGGCAGATGCAGGGACTGGGGCTTGAGCTCAGGCATGCTGTGCAGGGCCCCCACGAAGTGCACTGAGACAGCACATGAGACTGAGCGTGGTGGCGAGCTCTTGCAATCCCAGCACTTGGGAGGCTGAAAACAGGAAGGTCACTACAAGTCCAATCTGTGTAGTGATGCCCTGTAGACCCTGTGCTAAGTACATAAAAAAGAAACAAGAGACACTACATATTATACTCAAAAAACAAGTAGTTCTCTGAGGTAGTAAACAATAGTATACTTCTACTTCAAATAAGTAGCAAAACCTCAACTAAGCCACTTATTGTTTCAACAAGAACAATGAAAATACAAAGTCAAAATCAAAAGTGATAGTAGTAATGCATAATAAAATAGACCACAAATTTAAAAAATAGAAATTTAATATACAAACACTGGCATAGAAGTAATGTCAGTACTTTTAGGCAGAGTAAAAAGAAATGGAAAGATTCGAATAAATAATATCAGAAGTGAAAAAGTAACCTCCTAAATGGTATCAAAAATGACTAAAAATTTATGTGAAACACTATATTAGAAAAGTTTCAAAAATGTAGAATAAAATTTAAAAATTAGCAAAACTATTTTCAAATTATTCCATATACTGAAAAAAAGAAAAAGAAACCCCCAGTTTCATTTCACTACAACTTCAGTATTCAAGCAGAAGGCAAACATAGCGGCATCCCCGATCTCGCTGCAAACTTCAGACAAGCAGAGACTCTGGAAGACAAACACAGGGACCGCGAAGGACCCTGAGTTCAGCGCGGCCACGCCCTACAGATCAAACACCCACCTTCGCTCCCTCCGCCTTCTGCCTTCTGTCTCCCAGCTGTCCCATAAATACGGGCGACTCCTGGCTCCCACTCACCGGGCCCTGCTCTCCCATCCTCCTGACTCCAGCCATGAGGACCCTCGCCCTCTTCGCTGCGGTGCTCCTGCTGGCCCTGCTGGCCCGGGCTGAGCCTGTCCCAGGGAAAGCTGAGGATGCCCTGGAGCAGCAGCAGCCAGAGGAAGATGACCAGGGCCTGGCCATCTCTTTTGAAGGAGCTGAGAGCGATGGTCTGCAGCGTGCAGGTGAGAAACCCAGCGCGAGGGAGGCACAGACCAGAGAAGAAAGTGGAGGGGCGGGCTGGGGCCAGACTCTGCCTACCTGAGGGACTGCCCAGGTGCGCCACTCTGTGGGCCTGGATTTCCTCACCAGAAGTTGGCCCGTGAGAGCCAGATAAGCCAAGAAGCGCTCCTTCACTCTCCCGAGTGGGTCTGCGGTTCCCTAGGTCTCAGCGCTGGGCAGCTGTACCCAGAGGCCAGTTCTTTATCCAGACAACGGGATGTAGCTGCACAGAACATACTGCTGTTTTCTGCACTTTGGCAACTTCCTGTGCCGTGAGCCTCCATTCCACGCGAACATCTTCAGGAGGATGCAGCTGAGAAGACGATGGAGAGGGTCTCGAGTCCAGGCTGGCCGGCCGGCGTGCTCGCTGGCTCCTCCGCAGGGCTGGCCACGCTGCGGGTGCAGTGGGCTCCGGGACCGACGCACGCCGTGCCGAGCGTCCGGGGTGTGCGGTCACGGCCCTGCTCGCCGTGCCTGGAGTCGGTGCTCTCTCTGTCTCTCCCAGGTCGAGATCTGGTCAAAGTCTGCCGCTGCAAAAGAGGAAGCTGCCGCCATCCCGAAGCCAAATCTGGGACCTGCTACAAGGATGGTAAAATGGCCAGACTGTGCTGTCGCTGAGCGCAGAGAGGGGCGAGGACGGCGTCACGCCCGCCTTCAAAGCTAGACAGAGTCTTTATTCTTTCAACTGCATCCAAGGCTCTTCTGTTGCTCTATCTCAAATAAATTCCTTAAATAAGCTCTGTTATGTGCCACAGTCTGAAGTTCTGGAAACAGAGGCTGAAATGCTGCGATTTCACACGAAATCTTGGCTCCATGTTTGAGGAAATATAAGGGTGACCACAGGCCCCTTGCCAGCGAGAGGAGGCACGTAGGCTGCAGTGGAGAGGCCGCCCGCCCCTCCTGCGCTGCTTGCCTTCCCTTACACGGGTGCTGGTCTGGAGTCCTTGGCAGAACACCAGGCTTAGCATCCTGTCTGTATCACTTCCCAGAACGCTGCTGCTCTCTGTCCCGATGCTGAGGCTGAACTGAGCGGCCCCAGATGGGTATTCGTCTTTTAAGACGTGGGCTTGGGCAGAGGAGATAACTGCACAGCTTACGCACCTGCCTGGCAAGCACGAAGTTCTGAGTTTAATCCTGGGCAAAGCACACACACACACACACACACACACACACACACACACACACGACCTCTCGTTTCAGCCCCAGTAAAACACATTCAAAGTGGAATAGCAAACAAACAAAAAATAGCTTTCCTGATACTAAAGAAAAAAAAATTTTTTTCTAAGTGGAACGGGATTGTAACACAGATGAGTGTAGAACCAATAATTCAGGAATATCACACAGCGGTGCACAGATTATCACTATTATAATGTGATATCTGGGAAAAGCAGGGGTTAACAAGTGTGATCCAGGCTGGGGAGATGGCTCAGTGGAATAAGTGCCTCTCTGGCAAGCACAGGAGCCTGAGTGTGATCCAGTGCAGCATGTGTGTTTAAATTTTAAAGCTTTACTACAGTAAAAGACACATTGTGGCTAATCCCTTCAAATTACTGCCCCACCTTTGAGCACGTTCCTCCGGGTCATTCTCCCCGCGTACAACAGTGCACGGCCGCTCGAGGAAGTGCTTTATGCTGAGTATATTTACTTGAGCCGCTTAGCAGCCCTGTGACCCGGGTTGATTCCAGCGCTTCCCTGCCTGGGCATTTAGACTGAGGCGAAGGCCCGCGGTGGAGCGCTTCAGCCCCCGCGAGCAAGTCCCGCGAGCCCGCCTTCTGCTGGAAGGGACGGAGCAGCAGCATTTGGTCACAAGGCACCGCTGAAGCAGAACATGGAGCAATGCTTCAGAAAAGGCAGCGAGTGCACTGCCTTGACGAATGGATGAGTACACTCATTCAAGGAAAGTCTTTTGAGGAGTTTAAAGGAAAAGTGCCCTTCACTAAAGTACAGAGACACGGTCCCTCAGATGCGTTCTAAGCGCGCCGACAGCCTTCGGAACGCACAGGCTCCCGGGCGCATAAAGCACGCTGCAGCCACCCCCGAGTCTGTGGATGTGCTCGAGGCTGCGAGGCTGCGGTGCCGACAGGATCACGCGTGACGGGGTTCCACGCAGCACGGCAGCCCTAGCAGGGCACTCCCAGGGCTGCGGGCCCTGGTCTGGGTTGGCCACAGCGCCCCCTGCTGCCTGAATCCCGCTGCTGTCAGTCAACTTGTAAAATCCCAGGCTTTGAGTGGGGTTGGAGCACCTGCACCCCTTCCTCTGCGAGATGTCAGGATGACAAACCCAACCGTAACTCCGACGGGTCCGCTGCGTTCCTGGGCTGTGCTGTGGCTTTCCTCTCCGGCCTCACTTTCCACAGACCCCCTGACCACTGGACCATTTCCTGTAGTCATTCAAATGCCTCTCAGAATGTGAACAGAAACCCGTGGAGCAGAGAAAAGCGAAAGCAGTCCCGTGGGGGGGGGGGGGGGGTCCACGCTCAGGGTGGGAAGAGGGAAGGACTGTGCATGTGGGCTTGGCAGTCTGGGCCCTCAAGGATGTCCACGAGGACTGAAAGGGACAGAGAATCTCAATTCGGCCCCTAAGGGAACAGTATTTCAGATGAGCGTATTCACCACATGAACCACACTGGTCTGCAAGGACAGACATAGCTGCACTCACAAATGTCAAAAACAAGTCCCACACCCAGGGAGAGACAGAGCTCTGCCCATGTCCTCTGCATCCTGGCCACAAGGGGGTCTCAAACTTTAAGTTCTCAGCTCCTGCACCAAAGCATATGCGATGCAGACTGCTAAGCAATTCCCCTGCCATGCTGCAGACAGTTGGGATCCATAGTGATTCTCCCTCCAGCAGCTGAACAGGTGGTGTGCATAAAGCAGCTACCAAGCCGGGCATGGTGGTGCACACCTGTACCCCAGCACTCAGGAGGCAGAGGCAGGAGGGTCACTGAGAGTTCCAGACCAGGCTGGGCTACACAGTGAGCTCAAGGCCAGCATGAAAAGCATGGTGAGACCCTTCCAAGCAGCCACCACCAAATTAAAACTAGTTATGCCTTACAATGCAAAATGTGCCACATAAAGACCATGTGGAGAAAGAACATGAAGCGTTCACCAGAGCTCTAAACTTACTCCCACATGGTGTTCTGCCAGTGCTGTGTGCCCCTGGCTTTCTTTCCTAACGGGATCCTGCTACTGTGACCAGGACAGCCATGGCTTAAACTTTGGCCTGTCTTCCCCTTGGCATACCCATGGCCACTGATGAGGGGTCCTTTATCCCCTAAGGAGCCCTCTCACAGAAGACACACAGGAAATACAGTGGGGCTTCAGCTCACCAGTACTTTCTTTGTGAATAACTTGGTTCACAAACAAGCCTTTGCCAACATTTTCTTCCTGGTAATAACCTCATCATTCTCATGAAGAACACAAAGACAATCATCTCTCCCACAGGACCAACAATGGGGCAAATTTTCCTAAATTGTGGCACAAATTGAGTCTGTGAACCCAGATTCCACTATAAATCCCATCAGAGAATTAATTTAGGTCGAGACTCTAGTAATCCAGGTACCCATGATCCAGGCTATTTAGCCAGGTTCCGTCATACAGAGACAAGGGACCCTGCCTCTCATGTGACCTCATCATGACCACCTGAAGGTTCATGCTCTGGCCTCTTCCTGCATTAGGAGTGCCTGCATCCCTACGTCCTTGGTGACCATCAGTGACTCCCAGCGAAGAGTATCAGTACACTACAGCCAGAACCCTTGGGGCACCTCTTCTACTGTGCCACACTGTGAGGTCAGCACCCCAATGTCACAAAATCTCAGAGGGTTCTAAAATTAGAAGTCAGAGTTTCCATACTATGTCCTCCATGTGAGTATGGACACTCAGTTAGGTGAGTTTGTGCAAGTGTCAAATAGTACAGTCGTATCTGGGTGAAAGGTTTTAGATTTCTAATCCCAGTACCCCTTCTTAGAATACTTGTCTTGTAATCCTTTGCTGTCCTACAGTTCTCTAAGTGCAGCAGTGGCTGTTACAGCCCCAGTGCACCTCTTGGAGCTGCTTCTGCAGTGAGGCCTGCTCCACGGTCTGAAGGCCCAGCTCCTGCCTCCCTGGGAGTGCATTTGGAGCTGGGTCAAAGGCTCCTGAGGGAGAAGGCAGTGTTGGGACACTTGGACTGTGAAGGGGAAGGCCAGACAGACAGCCCTGTCCTGTCAGGAGTCCTGCATGCCAGACCACTGCCCATGAGGAGATGAGGGAGTGGGAAGAAAGCCCAGGAGCACAGGCAAGGAACTCACAGCTGTAGGACAGCACTGGGTCCCTACATCTCCTGGGGCTTCAGGAACCTAATGGTTGAAAAGGTGGAAATTTGCTGCCCCGTACTTGAGCCTGCTCACTGCCGCTGGGTGCAAGTGGCATGAGATCGTCACAGCTGTGCACTGTGCCACTGCATTTACATGAGGCTGGGGGGAGAGAGGAGAGCCGGGAGGAACCACACGGAGCTCTCGCAGCTCCACCCAGCACTCTGCATTTCCAGATGCAGGATGTCCACCTCCCACATGTTCCACCTATTTGCTTGAGTCTTAGATAAGTTATGAAAGGACACCTGATAAGCCTGGTGGGTTTCCTCCTTGTGTTTATCTCTGGGCATATTTATTCTTTATAAAATAAATTGTAGAATAGACAGGGAGCCATTCCTAATTTCCATAACAGACCATAAGCTTCTAGAACTTTCTCTCAGGCAATGTGTCACAAATCCATGGAGCAGATTGGCCTCTGAGATATAGCAAAGGGTGTGTGGCAGCTCAAGGGCAGCATGTCCGGGTGGCAGGTAATCATTGCTTTTCCTGTACACAAGTGTGCTGCTGGATGGACTATTAGATTCCACACAGAAAGAAAACCTATTTAAAGCCTTTCCCAAGGTTAATTTGGTTAATGTTAAGTGAAGTAACTCAGACACATAAGGTTTAATACTGAAAAATACACACACACACATGCACACACAATTAGACAGACGAAAAATGGTATATTCTAGTAGAGACAATCTGTGTGCAAGTGTATCTTGACTTAGTACAGCTGTCCTCCATGTTTTATGCATTCTTTGGCTTATTAATCTGATTTGAAACTTTTATATGTGTATGTAATTTATATACATATTATTATACATAAAGCATGTATACAATTTTATAACTTTTTTGTACTGGGAATCAAATTCACAACCTCTCATTTGGCAGGCAGACAGGATATCCTATCAAAACACTATTACTACCAATCTTTCTTATAGAATTGAGCAAAAGTAGCTGCATATCTACCCTAACTGCTCTGTATATAGAAATACAAAATGGTCTTTCCTTTGTGTCCCCTTTTTGGTTTAGTCCTGCAGAGACTGGTATTCTATTGGCATTTAAATATTACAGGTGCTTGAATTCAGCTAACCACTCCATCACAGTCAGGCAGTAGTGGGACATCCATAGGAGTTGTTGACTAGACCCTTTCACAGCTCAGCATATCAATATGGCTTTACTTTATATAGCTCATTTTTATACTTTTCTGCTGGATGGTTAAAAACAAGATAAAGCAAGATCTATATAACAAGAAATGTATCTTTAGTATCTGATAAGGTCAGTCAAGTCCCCTCAGGACTTGCACTGAAACCCTGTACTGCAGTTTGTAGACCCTTTGACAGTGTCAGCCATGTAGATGAGTCATGGCCATGCTTGATGAATTTGCTCTCTGTCAAAGCCTGAGAGAAAGTTTTCTCTCCATGTTACTCTCTTTGGGCACACTATACTCATTGATCACATTCCTCTGTGGTTCCATAATCTCCTTGATCAGAAAATTTAGGGCACTACTGAGTTACATGATGTTACAGTACAGGTTCTCCTATGTCCTGAGTCTTCACTTACCTTGAAAGGCTAGGGCCAAAATGTTGGCTGACCTTGCAGCCCTTCCATTTCTCCAATTTTTGATCTGCAAATTTAGGTTGTTAACCCTCTTCAAGAGAAGCTGATTATTACCCTGCAACATATGCAGTTCAGTTTACTTTATCTGTCTAAATGTCAAACATCTTAGCCATAACGTGGAACAGGTATCTTCCATCAAGTATTGATGTATTGAACTTTAAGTTCTTACAGAATATGACAAAAAAATTTTTTTGAAAATAGCAATAAAAACATTTTTACACAGAAATTTAGAAATCTAACCATATACAGCATTGTAGCAGGACATTCCTATAACATTTTTTCTTGTGTCTTTTTTTTATTACCCATTCAAAAATTTTTTAAATCTTACTAGTGAGACAGTATAGTAATAATTGGTATGTCATGACAAGAAGTATGCATTCATCAGACTAGAATGACGCACACACATTCCAAGAGTGACCCTTCTATTACACATTGCTATCTTCAGTGCAGTTGCTTGGTTCATAGGTACCAGCATATATAGATAGGTTGAGAATCCTACCAAATAACTGCTACGTTCAAAAACCTGCTCATGTTTCTCAGGATCATTGTCTTACCCATCTTGTGCTTAAAAATGTATGGCTCTGTTCCTGCAACATTTCCCAGCTTTTCACTTTACCCTTTCCTCATTGTCCAATCCTCAAGTTCTCACATTCCTTTTAGTTGTGTTATACCTTTCTATTTGTATTTCTTCCTTTGATTTCAAATACTAGGGACACTATATGATATCTGCACATGTGTGTCTGGTTTATTTCACTTATGAGTATATCTTCAAGTGGCATGCTCTTATTTTTTTTTACATTTTTTTTCTTTTTTTTATTTTTTTTTTATTTTATTGAACTACAAATGTCAATCAGACAGTTTTAAGACACCTTAACAATACAGATTCGATAAATTAATACATTGCAAACTGTTTTCATAATGTTTTGGTATTGTACAAGGTGCATACATGATATTATATTTACAGATATTATTTTACCAGATATCTCTTATCAGTGAATTAAGAGTGTAGCTCCTTACTTATCTTATTTTTTTATACCTGAATTATATCAAAAATTCAATAATTATTTTCCTAGTGGATGACCGTAGTACTCCAAGCCGACATAATATCCTGTACAACCGCCATTAGTGCAGAGCTTGCCTCTCGTAGAATTATGTAGAAGCACAGCGTTATCTATCCCA
>PVKA01032902.1:0-24887 GCA_004027165.1 Ctenomys sociabilis | reverse complement strand
CTGTGCCAGGCCTCTAGCAGAAGTGGAAGGTGCCCAGGAACCCAAAGAACTCTTAGTCTTACCCTGCAACCTCCCTGTGCTGCCCACTTGTTCCAAGTATGGAGCCACAGTGCGGCCCAGGGAGAACTGAGTGCCTGGCATGACCTCCAGGGGAGGGAGGGCGGGTGGGCGGCCGAGCACAAATTGGAGATGGGACCTCAGGCCACAAGTCAGGCCAATGTCTGGGTGGTATCCAGAGGGCCGTGCTGGGAGGGTGTGAAGCCCTAGGCCAAGTGCAGCCGCAGCACAGCTCAAGGCCAGGCAGCACCCCGGGAGTTTGTCATGGGGTGGGGTTAGGGGTTTCCTTAGCATTTTGGCAGGGGCTCTAGAGCAAATGGGGTTGGCACCCCAAGAGGGAAGTAATCACTGATGGAAGCCTCTGTTGTTCGCTCAAGTGGGTTGGTCAGGGGTGTGATTTGAGACTAGGGCAAGATATCTCCCTGCCTCTCCCACCCGACAGCCTCAGGACCTGGCCCAGAGCTGCACAGCCTAAGCTGTACAGATGGCTCCTTCATCAGCAGAGGAAGGGGTATTGATCCCATCTCCATAATCCCCACTCCCTCTGGGCTCAGCACCTCCTTTTAGGGCCTCAAGGCCTGCTGAGTATGGCACACAAATCCAGGCCCAGATTAGAGTCTGGGCTGCATAATCAAACCCAAATCCCTGCCTCTCCTCCACTGTACTTTCATCCCTGCTGTAGGAGCTTCTCTGAGCACCCCTTCGCCCCATAACACCACTCAGCATTTGGTAGCATTCTAATTCGAAGGAGTGATAGCTCCTATTTTCATGGAGTAAGCCCTTCCGATACCCTTAACATGGGACTCCTCCCTGGAGTGGTGCTGCCAGCCTCACGCCTGAGCTTGGCACCCATGGCAGTGCGCACCCCCAAGGCACTCGGCTCCGGGCTGACCTTGTGCGGCATTCAGGTGTCTTCACCCTGTGACGGTCTCCTTTATTTCTCTGGTTTGTGAGGACAGTGGTCAATGCAGGCAGTGACTGCCTGGCCTTGCTGGCCCTAGCTGACGCTCCATGGCCTTGTGAGAACTGCTGAGCTGGGGGAGGCACCTGGGCCAGATACCCTGTGCCACAGCAACCTGAGGTCCCTGCTCCCTCTCCTGAGCCTGGTTCCCCAAGCTCTGAGGGCCTCATGAAGGCGTCCCCCAGCAGGGTGGCAGTGGGCTCCTCTGGGACCCTGGAATCTGCTGAGTGTGGGCAGAGTGTGGGCCTGAGGACAGAGCCTGTCCCTGTTTACCTTCAGCAGGTAGGGCATGCCTGCCATGGGGGCTAGCTGGGGTGGAGACGTCATTAGTCTGCAGCATACTGTTACGAAGCTGGCAGAGGGACACGGTCCAGGTCTCCTGACAATGAATGTCCAGCCCCAAACCAAACCCTTCCATCCTGACCACTCCCTCTGTCCCAGGTCTCTGCCAGGCTGTTCTTCTAAACACTCGGGCTCTTCACTTTCCTGTTCGTTAACCCTACGGTGGTGGTCGCAGTCGGTGGAGGCCCAGCTGCCCTCCGTCTGATGCCGCCCTCATCCGTGCCATGTGATGAGCCGCAGTCCAGCAAGCTTGGCCCCTGTCCTGCCCCCGGTGGCAGGAAGCCACAGCGACCTGCAGCGGCCATGGTGTGGCGGCTCAGGCTGAGTGGCAGTCGTGGCGCCTGGCCCAGTGGTGCAGTCCGAGGGCTGCTATTAAAGCCTGGCAAGAATTAATGTGTTTTCATTTAAATCCAGTCAAGTTCCCCAATTTGATAGAAGAAGAAAATGGGGGAAGCACAAGGAGAGCCCTGCTGCAGACAGTGTCAGCGTGCCTGTCCCTCTGGCGCCCAGCAGTGCCACCCTCTGGCCATCCCACCCTGGACTTTGGCAGTCTTCCTTCTGAGGGTACTGATGTCTCCCTAGGAGTTTTATTCTTCCGGCCTCCTAGTCCCCTGTATCACCACTGTGTTGCTTACAGGCTCCATCGGGGCACGGTGAGACCAGGGCCTGGGCTGACAGTGAGCAGGAGAGCGTCTACTGTACCTGAGCCTGTGGCCTGGGCACAGGCAGAGGGCAGCAGAGCTCGGGCTCTCCTCTGCCCCTCTCCTTCCCTGGGTGGGTAGGTGAGCACGCTGGACCAGTGCTGCGCCAGCAAGAGGTTCACTGTAGTCCTGAGCACCAAGTCAGACTCAGCTGGCCAGGGTCTGTGCACTCGATGCCCCATGCCCAGGTCAGGGTGTCGCAAGCAGAGGGGCCCTGGCCTACGTGGAGAACCAGGCTGTCAGGAGACTTGGGTTCCCTCTCCCAGGAGGAGAGGGCTTGGAAATGTCCCACACACACACCCTTAAAAACCTGCAGCAGAGCCCATTGTGCTTGAGGCTTGGAGCCCAGGAACTCAAGCATGGGTTCCGGTGGTGTGGACAGAGCCCTGCTCCTTGGCTCAGGCAGTCACCTGACAAGCTGATGGCTTCATGATAGTCGGGCCATCATGTGGATCAAGTGAGGCAACCTGTGACAGCTCAGTTTCCTGAGATTTGTCCTGTCCCATCTGTCTCTTCCTCGTGCAGTGTTCAGCTTAAATAGCCAGGCCTCCAGCATGGGGGCAGGTTGTCATTGTTCCTGGCACGCAGAATGGCTGAGGAGCTTGGGGAGACTGTTTTGACTGGCGGCTCTTCTCCAACACAGACTGGCAGCTGGCTCAAGGTCTCTTGAAAGAGGCCGTCTCCTCCAGGGATGAGTAGGAGCACCAGGAGTGAGCCAGCAGTGGGGGCTGTGCTCCCTCCCAGTCCCGGCAGGCTCCTCTTCCCACCCCACCTGTCGCCTGTGTGTCTCCTGCTATTTCCCAGTCTCCTTCCGCCTTGCCTGGGCCCCATCCACTTTGATCTTCCCACAGGCTTTGTCCACACCCAACTGGTGGCTTTGCCCTCCCTCAGGGGCATTAGTGCCCTTCCTGGCCTCACAGGGAGGCTGGCTTTTATCTCCCTGCAGAATCTCATTAGCTTCCAGCACAATAGGACCCAACCTGCCTGCCACTAAATTGGTTAATAGAAAGCTTTTTTGCCCCAGGCCTGCTTTTTCTGCATCTTCCATGTAGAATAAAAAACAACCTTGTTGTTAAAAAGTGTAAAACAAAAACATATTGAAGGTGGAACACTTCGAGGAGAAAGATCACACAGCAGATGACTGCCAAGCTCCACAGTCTTCCCAGTGCTTGGGACTCCGCTGTAGAAATCTGAAGGCCAGCAGCAGTTGAGTTGGGGGAGGAAGAAAGGACTCAGCACTTAGTTGGCCGTTCCCTTCTGCTACCTCATCCTATGACCGTTGGTGGAGAGGGGGGATCTAAGGGATCTAAGGATCCAATGGGGGCGGGAGGAAGGGGCCTCACCCTTTGCAGTGAAAGGGAATCCTTGATACAGACCTTTGGAAAAGGAGGCTGGGCTTAGCCACATTCCTGGCCAGTCAGGGAAGGTTCAACCAGAGGTCACCCACATCCCGCTGGGATGGCTTCCTTGTGTCTCAGGAGATGGGGGTGTGTTTCCTAGTTCACACTGCTTTTCCTGGCCAGCTACTGCCCCGCCACGACAAGTACAGACCTGTAGTTTGCCTGAAAATCTGACTCCCAGAGACCTGGCCATGCAGGTGGCACCTGTCCATCTCCAGCCAACCCTCCCAGCCATGTGCCTTTGGGTGTCCTGCAGTCTGTACAGATCCATGCCCACCCCTGTCACGCAGAAGCAAGGCCAGCACCCACTCCGGTCTTGTGGGAATAGGGAGGGTCACCCAGGGCTTGGTAGTCCTTCAAGTTGATAAATGTCCAGTGACTCTGGAAAAGCCTTTCCGACATAAGAAACCCCACCATTCACAGGGTCAGTTTTTTTACTGTCACCCCAAGGCCCCCTTGAGAAACTTGGATGATCCCATTCATTTCACAGTCCATGAGGACAAACTGCCTGGCCTTGGACTCCCCTGAGGTCCCCAGAACAAAGGGGGTGCTTCTCCGGAGTGTGAGAGTCCAGCCCACATCCTGAGACCTGCTTATTGGTAGCGCCAAGTCAGGTCTGTGCTCAGTGCCACCTTCATTCTTACAGGGGTGGGTGCCCTCTGTTATCCCACTGCCCAGATGGGAAAGCACCCCAAAGAATGAAGGAACCTGCCCCAGGCCAAGTTCTAGAAGGAGTGGGGCCATGATCCAAACCTCAGCCCCTGGAGGTCTCCTGATTGCTCTGGTGGGAAAGGATTGCCCCTTGGGCTGTGGCTGGGGGCCGAGCCACCCTCTAGCTATCTGCAGAGCACTGGCTCAGGAGCCAAAACTGAACAGGCTCAGAGCTGGCCTGGAGCAGGCCTCTGCCTCTGCCAAAGCTAGGTTCGTCTCGATGCACACACAGGCCAAGTCAGCCGAGAAGGGGACAAGGACACAGCATAGGTCTTTGAGGCTAGGAAGAGGACCAGGGTAAAGCTGGGTATCTAGGGCACAGGCTGAGCCCATGTGCAGGGCATCTCAGGCGCAGTGTCATCCACACTTGGGCTGCAGCTTGGGCCCAAGCTGCAGAGGCCAGGCAGGAACTGCAATGCATGAAGCGTCTGAAAGGCTATGGGGTGCTCAGGCCCATGGGCCTGGCAGTACGCTCAGCTCCCCAGATGGGGGTAACGAGGAGTGGAGGCTGTGGAGAGCACGTCCTCACACTACCCTGAGGCTACACAGGTCTCCAGATGCCTTGGAGGAGGCGCATGAAGTTTCTTGAATTTTAAATCTTGGTTATTTGTGTTTAAAATGGGTACAATCAGAGGCCCAGGCAGGAGGATCACGAAGTTCAAGCCCACCTGGGCAACTCTGACTTAGCAACACCTTCTCAAAATTAAAAGGCAACTGAGGATGTAGCCCTGTGATCAAGTACCACTACCCTTTAAAAGGGGTAAAAGGAGCCCTTAAAAAGCAAAGCATCCCTGCCATGACTCCAAGCTTCTGGCCAGCCCTGATAGTGGCCGCCCCCACCCCACGCTCTCAACCCGCGGCCAGCCTGTGGAGGGCCGTGTGGCCTTCTGGTCCACCAGCCCTGTTGGCTCTGCTGGGACTCACTGCCAGCCCTTCCACAGGGTTCTCGTTAGCAAAGAGCACTGCTCATTTTAGAAAGCTGTCTGTCAAAGCACCCAAAATAAAAGCTGCCTGGCACGTGGAGGAATCAGTGAGATCTCTCTGGGAAGTCGCCGGGTAAGAGCTCTGCCACACGGGACACAGCGAAGCAGGAGCTTGGCAGGGAGGCCACTGTGAGCTGCTTTCCGTCTTCAGCAAGCGTGTGCGGAGCGCCTCCTATTGCCTGCGGTGCTCCGGCTCCCAGGACGGTGGGGGGCGGGGCTTCCTGGGCCTGGCCCTGGCACCTAGCAGCAGGGTCCCGCACCCTCTGGTTCACATGGGACACGAGGCTGGGCCCCCACGGTGCTGGTCACCTGGCCCCGGGCGAGCTGTGCAGCCCTGCCTGGGTGTGGACATGGCCAGCCTGGTCTCGGGGTCCTTGGCGCTCACCTCCAGCTTAGCCCAGCCCTCTGGCTGCCGTTTGCGCAGCCACTGCCCAGGCCTCAGCACCTCTGACATGTGAGTTAGCCTTGGTCTGTTATTGCCCTCAAAGTGAGTGGTTTGATCTGCAGTTTTTATTTTGTTCTTTAGCCACATTTATAATGCCAAGAATCCCTAATGAGCACAGTCAAATAAACCATTAGCTTGAACACAACTATTAAATTAGTAGAATCTGTTCATTTGCTGATTGATGGTGGCATCAACACTCCGTGGTGTCGCCGTGGGTGAGGGCTGCAGGGCATCTTGGCGCAGCAGAAAAGACTGGAGGCTCGGCAGATGAGTCG
The DNA here is from genome assembly GCA_004027165.1 of Ctenomys sociabilis. Classification (NCBI taxonomy): domain Eukaryota; kingdom Metazoa; phylum Chordata; class Mammalia; order Rodentia; family Ctenomyidae; genus Ctenomys; species Ctenomys sociabilis. The sequence continues at coordinate 19,012 of PVKA01032902.1, read as the reverse complement.
CTAGGTCGAACCAGGACGGCGCTGGGCTCAGCTCAGGCCCCACCCGTGGCCGTGAGGTGCCTCCCCGGGCCCGGGAAGCTGCTCTGCCGAGGAGATGGCAGGGGCGTCGGGAAGGCACCTCCGCACCATCCTGGGCTTCATCTGCCTCCTGCTGCTCTGACCTGTGACGGTGTCAGCGGCCGAGTGTCACACGCCACGCGCCCCCAGGCCTGTGTCCTCTCCATCCTTCCCTGCCTCCTCCTGGCCTACTCTGCTAACTCATTTTCCTATGTGAGATTTTATTTTAGATGTCCTTCCTCCGGGGGACGTCCAGAAGCAGAGCTGCTGCATATAAAGGAAAACATCCGTCTCCCGGTTTTCTATGCCTATTGCCCCAGTTGCTGTTCTTCATTGTTTCCAGGTGACAGATCATGCCACCACCGCCCTGCTCCACTACCAGCTGCCCCAGATGCCAGATGTCGTGGTCAGATCCTTCATGGTGAGCCCCAGCTCCACCGCCCCCACCCCGCCCCCACTCGGGAGGACTGGTGGCCCCGGAGTGGCACCCTCAGCCTTCAGGGCCCTCCAGTGGGAGATAGGCACTGGGGTCTCTGGCACTGCTGGACGAGCAGCTGTCTAGGTTGGAAGTGAGCCCCAAAGTCTTCAGAACTGAGTTAGAGTTTCTTGAGCTCCCAGTCTGCACCAGGCCTGTGCTGGCGTGGCCCCCTGCCCTCATGTCCCTGGCCCCACACACCCCCTGTCACCCTGCTGGGAGGGCTGTACATGGACACCACATGTCTGCCCAGCAGCAGGGACTGCCTGCCCAGTGCACCCTGCCACATGGCCCAGCTCCCAGTGGCCTTGTGTGGGAGGACAGGGGGGCCACAGAAGGCTCTTTGCCACCCAGACCCCACCTTCTGCCACTGAAGGCCCTGTGGCCACAAGGGGACTCTGTAGGTGAACACAGCAGCACTGCAGAGAACAGCTGGTCTTACCAGCTCAATGGGAGGCCCTTCCGTACCAGTGTGCATGCACCCTTCACAGAACCCACTGCCACTGGCCAGACTGGGCTCCTTGAGTTGGAGAACTGAGTTACGTGCACCTCATCCCTGTGGATGGCACCAGGAAAACGCCGCCCTCTGAACTGCCAGAGTGCGTGAGCGCTGCTAATGATGTAGTCGGTGGTACCCGGGCCATCCCCACTGTTTCCTGGGTATGTTAGGCCAGGAGCTGCTGTCCTCTGTTCCAAGACCCCCCTCCTACCACATCTGGGTGGGGAGCAAAGAGAATGGTTAGGGGGGTTGTCAGGCTCAGTGCACCAGTGAGGTACCCCCAAGGCTTCACGGTCACCAGGCATCTTCTGAGGTTTTTGTCCTCGAGCCCACTGGTCCTGATGGGTGACAGTCTGTGAAGCACCCAGTCCTGTTCTCTCTCCGTTTCTCCTTTTAGACTTGGTTGAGAAGCTACATAAAGCTGTTCCAGGCCCCCTGCCAGCGCTGTGGGAAGTTCCTGCAGGATGGCCTTCCCCCTACCTGGAGGGACTTCCGAACCCTAGAAGCCTTCCACGACACCTGCCGCCAGTGAGCCTGCCCAGCCCCAGCCTGCAGGACGACCCCGTCACCTCCCCTCCTCCACTGACCCCCAGCTCTCCCACCCAAGCCACCCCAGCTGTGCCCCGCTGCTCCTCTCCATGCAAGGGGACTGTCGCACGTCAGCAGTCGTGCTGCTGTCCCTGTGGGCCAGGCCACCCCATCAAAGTCATTTTCATGACTGTCCCCCGGGAGTGCCCCTGCTCATGCATGCATTATCTTGCCCAGGCTCAGTTCTGTTTCAGTTTTGTAACTTATTTTTAAAAACAATAAACTTTTCGTACTCGGAACAAGGCCCCAGTTCCTCCACCCTTCTGTCCCACTCCTGGATGGTGAGTGTTTCTAGCAGCTCTTGGAGGGCACTCCACCTTGTCCATGGAGAACGTCGTGCTGGGCTGGCAGACTCCTCTTCCAAGGTGCTCGAGAATGAGCCACAGTGCACAGGTGTCTGCTGAACCCCTGGCACCTGGCCCCGAACTGGGGCAGTCTTCGGGAGGCGCAAGGTGGCAGGCCCCTTCATCTGCTCCCTGTCCCCTATGTAACCCCTGCAAACCCAGATCTGCCAGGTCGCTGCTGTGCCTGACAGCGCCCTAGAGCCATGGCTCTGTCCCCCAGGGTTGCAGCCCTTGTAAGGGCTGGAGCAAGGGGGCCTTCCCTGGCCAGAATGTAGGATAGTTGGCTTCCCCCTGCTGTGAGCGATGTCACAAGGGGCTGCGGGAAGGATGGTGCTGGTCCCGGCCCTCCGTGCCTGCCCTGCTCGGCTGAGGGGAGCCAGAGGCTGGCTGAATGTGGTGGGATGCGGCTCATAGCTGTGCCGTTCCACACGTGGCTGCAGCCCGTCTCAGCCCCAAGCGAGTGTGGTTGTCTTAGTTACTGTTCTGGTCGCGGGGACGAATACCCAACACCCAAAATGAAGGAAGGAAGGGTTTCTTTAGCTCACAGGTACTGGAGGTTTCAGTCCACACTCAGCTGGCTCCAAGGCCGAGGGGCACAGGGCAGAGAGCAGCCGTTCACGCGGCAGAACAGCAACAACAAAGACCAATCACTCAAGAAAGTCTGTCTCTGTCTCTTATACTCAGGCTCTCTGCCCCAGGCTGGGGAAGGACTCACACCCATAATCCCAGCCTTGGATCACAGGATCCCAGTGGATCATGAGTTAATCACAAATAACAGTGGTGCAGGCTGCGCCTGGGTCTCTGCCCATAGAGAGGCACTGCCGTGGAGGCGTGCTATGGCTGCAGAAGTGAGAGGCTACATGGGGTGTCGCACACCTGTCCTATGGAGGGGCCTCGGAGAGAGCGCGTGCTTTATCGGATCTAAAACACACTGCTCATGAGGGGTGCCAGGCCTCAGCTGACCCTGTAAGCCAGGAACTAGTCACACCAGCCTCCCTGCCGTGAAATTCCCTTCACCCGTTCTGAGGGGCTGGTGGGTTCTCCCAGCTGCAGCCTGGGACATAGCTTCCCTGACTGCCTCCTTGTTTCAGTCCCTGGTACCTGCTGACATTTCCCTCTGTGCTGCTCACCTCAGAGATGTTCAGGGTGGGTGAGCTGACCCCATGCAGTGCCAGTGGCAGGCATGACCCACGTGCAGTGACGTGACAGTGATGGCGGAGCACACACAGAGCGACAGGGTCCTCGTGACGGCCAGCTGGCAGACAGTGCGCTGCAGAGACACCGGGACGTGAAGAAACACTGCGGATGGGTGAAGAGGCGGTGACAGCAAGCTCGTGGGGGAGCTGTGGGATTTCGAGCTGCTCCCGCAGTGCCGAGTCCTGGAGCGGCCCCACCCTGCGTGTGAGGCGAGCTTGTGGGCTGCGGGTCCTGCTTAGACTCTGGTGGCCTCAGGTTTTATTTTCTTTGTGCCTTTGTTAGACACCCTCTGTGCATGGCAGGTGAGGCTTTCCATCTACAGGAGCACTGGAAGCTTTTCTCCGCTTATCGGAAAGAGTGACCATCGAAAGGAGATGCCACACAGCACAGCTGGAGGGCCAGCAGCCGGCCGTGGCAGGTGGTGCTGCCCACACAGGCCTGAATCCGTGTCCCTCAGCAGCGTTTGCAGGAGCCCAGCAGAGGAGCTTCCTCGGCGCACCTTGGGTAGGGCGTAGGCTGGTACTCAGGGCCCACAAGGGAGGAAGGTGCGTCCGCAGGGCCTGAGATTGGCTGGGCTTGGACCAGGTGTCCCTCAGAGGGAAGGCCCTACGTGGAGTGGGCACACACTGTCCCCAGGCAGAGGGCCCGAGACCCCTCCCTGTGGGCTGTGGCGCTGCCTACTGGCCAGGGGACCTCACACAGCAGGCGCCCACTGGGAGCTAGCATGAGACTGAGCAGCCTAGGAACGCTTGTCCAGCTTTCTTCATCTCAACTAAATTGGGAATTGGCCTTTTGGTATCGAGTGACGTTTTCACACTTCACACCATGGACAGCTCGAAATGATGATCTTTCAGTGTTAATGCCCCATTTCACCATAGCATTTAGGGTGTCAGAGTGGGCCTGATGCTAAATCGAGCAGCTTTTAAGGTCACCCCAGCTAGGAGAAAAAAGACAGCGTCAGCTGCAGGATTGTCGTGAGCCCCCAAGAACCTGCCGGGAGGTGCTGTCCAGTCATGAGGCCCAGCAGAGGACAGGAAAGGACACTGGTGTCCCTGCGGGCACTCCACGATGGTCCCTGGCACTGTCGTGCTCCTGCTTGCTCAGTGGACAGCAGGGCACAAGGCTGTCGACCCTGTGCAGAACCAGGCTTCAGTGCAGGGCAGCAGGCTCCCTCACCCCCGCCCCAGCTCCCTAGAAAAGGAGGAAGGAGCCTCCTAGCTCACCAGTTGAGTTTAAAATTGCAGGTTCACTACTGCCTATTATTAGCACTTGAGGCCCTGAGCCTGAAAGTTCACGGGCACACCCCAGGTGCAGCTCCATGGGCAGCCGGGAAGTGACTAGTGCTCCAGAGCTCCCCGGCCTGTCTGTGCTAATTGAGTTTGAAATTCCAGCCAGAGACTGCTGGGCTCGTGGTGGCCAGGGGCCGGGCGGGTCCCGCCAGCGCATGCTTCAGATGCACTCTGCTTCTCTGGGCCCAGTGGAGAAAGACTGAAAGCAGGACAGGAAACAGGGAAGTGAGTGGCGTGGGGCCGGGACAGAAGTGATGAGCAGGAGGTGGGGGCTGGGCGCCACTGCCTGAATGCAGCTGCCAGGCTGGGGCCGAGGTTGCCACCTCCTTCTTGGCTCACTCAGCCATCGGCCAGCTTTCTTAACTACGAAGGGCGCCCATCGGTCCCTTTTGTAGAAACAAGGTAACGTGAATAAGCAGGGCACACCGCACCCCTGCCTGCCCCAGCAGAAAGCAACCACTGGGGCGCTCCGCATCTGCACCTGCAGTCCTCCTGCGCTCTGAACGGTGTCCGTCATGCTGTGTGCTGTCATGCTGGGTTCCAGTTAGCGGAGGCCAGGCCAGTGCAGCGCAAGGCCACAGGGAGCAGTGGTCAAAAGATGGACCCTACTCCCCTGCACTCCAACGGGCAAGGCCACGCTCTCATGCCTCCTCTCGGGACCCTGGGCCTAGAAGCGACTAACCACCTTCCCAGCTTGCACACAGGGAGCACCTGCTGCCTTCTGAGTCTGGGCGGCCCTGGAACACTTGACCCTCCTGCACTTAGAAACTTAGTCACCCGCAGCCCAGCTGCAAGGACTGCTGGGAAATGCAGCCTATCTGGGTCCCCCTGGCACAGGGATGGACACCAGTGGCACCATGATCCTTGGGTTTTACATTAGCAACTTTCCATTGTGAGGTCATAATTTATGCAACCTCCTATGGGATTTCTTTTAACTTTTTACTTTGAAATACACTAGCCACAGGAAGTTGTAAAGACACACAGTGACCCCTGTACCTGTCCCCTGTCTGCAGCCCGATATTAGCATCAAGCAAACAGACCAGAAGCTGGCATTGCTGCAGTGCACTGAAGCTCTCTGGGACGCGCACGCATGTGTGTGCGTGTGAGTGTGCGGTAATACGCCACAGTACGGACATCGCGTGCTGGCCACTCACCCATCGACAGCATCTGGGTGGATCTGCTTCAGTGCTGCTACAAAGAAAGCTTCAACAAGCATTTGTGAGGATGTTTTGGCGGGAAAGTGCCCTCATTCCTGTGGGATGGAATTGCTGGCTCCTATACTGAGGCCCTTTCAAAAGGCAGTGCCAGGCCTGAGGCTGCCCTGGTAGCCGAGTGCCTGCCTGGCATGCCAAGGCCCTGGTGCCATCCCCAGCACTAAAACACAAAACCAGAAAACCAGGATGCTGCATCGGCCATGCTCCCACGAAGTCTGAGCGGCCAGTTCCTCCCTGTCCTCACCACATGGAGCGTTGCACTGCTCCCTGTTCTGGCGGGCATGTGACAGCAGGATCGCCCGGGATCTGCTGTGCTCTGCGCGGAGCTGATGGTGTAAGGGCCCGCTCCCTGCCTGTGCACCCCCAGATGCAGTGCCTGCCCATGTCCTTAGCCACTGCCTGTCTTGTTAGATGCTGGGTGTTGCACCTACATGCACTCCTCACTAGTCTCCCCCCACGTGTGGGATTGAATGCGACTTCTCAGCCTCCGTGCTGCCCAGGCCCGCTGACCCATTTCTCTTTGTGGCTCTTGCCCTGGTGCTGTGTGCAGCCCGCTGGGTTCTAGGTGGCTGTGGCTCTGTGAAGACACTGTCACCCCACCCCTCACTGTCCCTCTTGCCTGCCCAAATGCCTTTCTGGGCAGCTGCACACATTGCCATCAGGGTGGCCCAGGCCAAAAACCCCAGCTTCCAGCAGCCAAGTGAAGCACAGGGACCAGAACCAGGTGCCTACGCTCAACACAGCCTCAGCTTCTCGGGGACGCCCAACCTACAGTGCCAAGATGAAACCAACCCTGCTGCCAGGTGGGGATGGGCATGCCACCAGGGCAGGGGAAGGAGGGCCACACGTCTCACCAGTTGCCCACCCCTCCCACCACCTCTGGTTGCTGACCCCCTCCTAGGACACCCCTCCTCCAGGAGCCACCCGGCTTGCTCTTTGCCCCTCCAGGAAGATGGTCTCACCAGCTAGGCCTTGCCTGCCACGTCGTGTGTGTGTCCCTTCCCTGACCATCCCTCAGAGCCACAGCCTGCCACACACACACCCCCACCAGGCTGTCAGCTCTGAGGGAGGGGCCGTGTCTGCCCCGTCGCTGCTTGCACACAGCACGGGCTCAGTAGAGCGCAGCCCGCGAGGCTCCTCCGCCCCGGACAAATGTCCTAAGCCCCTATCGCTGTGCGTGTGGGGTGGCAGGATGGTGGACAAGGTCCACGTCAGGTCTTTACACACACACAGTGTTGATTATACACAGCCAGTGCACAGGTGTGGGTGCCAGGAGAGGGCAGGTGTCAGAAGCAGAGGGCGAAGCCCCTGCATGGTGACATCCTGCTGAGGGAGCTCATCCACAGCCTGGCCCCTTCTCCAGGGGCCCTCGCCACACCTGCCTGACTCCTTGCCTCCCTGGACAACCGGAAGAGGGGACTCAGGGCCAGTGGTGCCCATCACTGTGGCTGCCTTGGCTATGGCTATGCGTCTCTGACCAGCTGGAACTCACCGAACACACAACGTCCCAGTCCATCCCCGACACTCCAAAGAAGTCAGAAATCCAAGTGTCCTGTATCCCCACGTCCCTGTCTGCCTTTCTGTGAACCTGAGCGCCCCTACCACCACCTCCACCATGATCAGAATGCAGCTCTTTGGGGGCCGCAGCCTTGTGATATTTGGTTCTGCACACAGTGCCCCTAAAGCTAATAGGAGCTGGCCTTTCCTTTCCAAAGGGCAGCGGGTCAAACTAATGATGGCCAAAAGGCCATGCTTAATTCGCACTTCCTTACTCCTATCATTACTTTGCAAACAGCAGAGTTTAGAGAAGCACCCAACATAGAAGAGCAGGGATCTAATGAGCAGGCTGGCAGGGCACTCCCAACCCCCGGAGAACTTCAGGGGTCATTGAGGGTCACACAACAGCGAAAGCTGGGTGCTGCCCTGCACTGCCTGCCTGCTGGCTGTGTCCTGCTGTGACCCACGCGCAAGCTGGAAAGAGGTGAGGGTCTGACACCATCTAACCCATCCCCGGGCCCCGGGAGCAGCTGCGGGGTAGGTTCTCACACGCTGGTCCCGTGCTTCACACAGCAGCATGCTCTGCGGGGCCTCTTGAACCGCAGCTGGGGTCCCACACACCTGTCCAGGCACAGCCGCAGTGAACCCTGGCAGCCCAGGAGGAAGCAGTTGGTGGGCTGTGGGTACCGGGCAGTGGCAGTAGGCTAGAAGGCCTCTGCTCTCAGTCCAGGACGCTCAGCCGAAGGAGGGGTGAGGGACGGTGGGTGGGTGCATCCCGCAGGCACGGATGCCCTCATGACCCCAGCCTCCTGGTTCCACAGCACATGCCATGTGGTTCTGGCAACTAACATCAGGGGACAGCAGGGTTGTGAGCCTGGAAAAGCCCACGCCTCGCCTGCCCCGCCGCTGGGCCATGCTATGGCCCCTTCCTGCAGGGCAAGCCAGGTCCTCTTCTCCTATGCACCCTTCTCACGCCTGGAGGACCCCAGAGGTCACGTCAGGCCAGTGGACCCATCCATGAAAACCTCCTGTTTCAGTCAGCTGGTGGCCAGGCATGGGGGCACATGCATATAATCATCACGTGAACTCAGGAGGCTGAGGCAGGAGGATCGCCATGAGTTCAGTGCTGGCCTGGACTCCATAGAAAGACCTGTCTCAAAACAAAAAGTATAAATGAAATTCAGCTGGGAGCTTTCATTCCACCTGTACCATATTTCTGCTTCGCTGTAGAACCCAACACATTACAAGTCCCACAAGGCAAGACATGAGCACCATCTTTAGTTTTTGTGTTTTACTTTGTTGTTTGTGGAATTGAGCCCAGGACCTCCACATAGAGCTGCATCCCCAGCCTGTTTATTTTTGAGGCAAGGTCTTCCTGAGTCACTACATTGCCCAGGCTGTGCTCTCCTCGAGCTTCTCCTGCCTCACCCAGGAGCGCCTGCCTGCATGCCTAGGCAGCCTCAGGACTGTGGGAAGGCCCGGCCCCGGTCAGCCTGTGAGCCTCCTGCACTCCCTGAGGTATGAAAGCCAACCCTGCCCCTGCGCTCCAGGGAAGGCAGCCCCACTGGCCTCCATCCCCGCTCTGCGCAGAGCCAGCGTTCACTGAGTGCGGCCAGGAAGCCCCTTTCGCAGGCGCCCAGTAGCAGCACAGCCCTCGCCTCAGCTTGCAGAGGCGGCCCTGGGGACACTGTCCGGGCCACATGGTGCAGGGTGGCCCAGGGCCAAGACGGCAGCTTTGCTGAGCTCACCCAGAGGCTGTGCTGGGGGACCCAGGGGTGTCACCAGGCCCTGTGTCCCTGCCTACCACTTGGTCTTTACCCAAGGGCTGCTTAATTGAGATTTCTTTACCACCTAGAAAGGCATTTTCCAGCCCACCAAGTTAGGAGCCCTTTGTTCTGGAGTTTTTGTTTGTTTGTGTGGACAGGGTCTCGCTCTGCAGTTCAGGATGGCCTTGAGCTCGCGACAAGCCTGCCACACCCCTTGGTTCTTCCTTTGGAGAAGCCCAGGCTTGCATGGCTTGTGTCCCGCTCAGGAGGATGAACCGACCGCACATGCCAGGGCCCAGGCCACCCTGCAGGCCGCGCCAGGCGGCCCAGCCGATGCGAGCGGGCTGCCTCTGGACCAAGCCGGCTGTCTTCGTGGTGCGTCCTTGTGACATGCTGCTGCATCCCCGTAACCAGGCTCTGTGCGTGCTTGCCCTTCTGTGGTCTGGGCCTGTGTCGTCACCATTCTCTCCACCTCGTGCTCCCCAGCACTGGCTCCAACCAGGGTCTCATTTTGACTTAAAACGACAAGAGTCACTGCTTCCCCTGAGGAGCCCACAGTGCCATTTTCCTTCCTGCCACAGCTGTAGGCCGAAAGACTTCCCATGCCAGCTCCATACAAGCGGGGGTCACTGTGGAGGAGCAAGCCCGGTCTTCTGGGAGGCATCCTTAGTAGCAGTGGGGGGGAAGGAGTCCTTTTCTGCCCCTTCCTGTTTTTCAAAATGTGGGTGCAAGGGCTGGTGCTCAAGCAGCCATCCTGGGCCTTGAGCTAAGAGCCACTCATAGACTACGACGGAGCAGAAAGGCCTGTAGCTCGACAGTGTTGACACCTGTCCCCTGTCCTGGGATTGGCAGCATGCCCAGCGGCTCTGATCCTAGTTGACACAAGGACACCCAGTGGAGACCAGCCTTTGAAAACAGCCCACCCACGATATGACTAGTCTTCCTTTCTCTCTCCCACCCAACAGAGAATTAATAAAGAGCTTCTGTGAGCTGCCTTCGCACCCAAGCCCCAGCCGTCAGGCCCCCCTCTACCTTCTCTTCCTGGCTGCACCCCGGCCTCTCAGGAGCCCCAGGGTCTCGCTCTCTGCTAGTGTACAGAGGTGGCAGCTTGCGGAATTCTCTGTTTGCTGACAGGAGTGGTGTCCGAGCACCTTCTGCCTCGTGGGGAGGACGCAGCTACACAGTCACGCATGGAGTCCAGCCAGCCCTCGGTGGCTGGTTCTTTTCTTGCCCAGGGCTGGTGAAAGGGCTGCTTGAGCATTCTCCCAGCCTCTTGCGGCTCATGCATTTTCACAGGGACTCGCAGCTCCGCAGCCTCCTGCCCGAGAGCAAATCGATCGGCTGATTAAGCCGTCAAATCACAGCAAATGGCTTTCATTTTCAGCCCGGTGCCTCAGTCCACCCCCTCCCCAGTGCCCTCCCGGCCTCCCGTGTCCCACTGCCCCTCGCCCTGCTCACCCATGTCTGCCACATGTATTTGGATGTCAGAAGACAGAAGTTCCAGAAGGCCAGCCATCTAAGCAAAATTTCCCAAAGTCTGGTTTTCTGTCAAACTTGTAAAATCCCTGTTTATATTTCTTACGTTTTGGTTTATAAAACAGGATCTTGCTACCTAGTCCAAGCCGGCCTTGAACTCACAATGCTCCTCCCGCCTCAGCCTCCTAAATGTCATACCATACCAGCATTAGTGCCACACTGATGCCTAACAATGACCCTGAGCAGCAAACTTCATGTCCCATCCCTGGGGTCAGGGCCCTGGTGACCTTGCCCAGCCACCGTAGCTCCCTCCTTATCCAGCCATCAGAAATGACTCTTTCGGGGCTGCCCTGTGACACACGGCTGTCTCAGAGCCCAGGTCTGGGCTAGGTGGGCGGTGGCCCCTGTCAGGGCTCCGATGTCACGTGGCAGCCTAGCCACACCAAGCATCACCTGGAACACAGGGTGCTTCACCCTTGGGACCTTTGAGGCCTGCAGCCTCGGAGAGTTGGGACAAGAAAGGAAAATCAGCGCCGGTGTAGGGACTCAGAACCTGTCCCCAGTGGGCTGTGCAGTGAGATGGTGGCCCTGAGTGACAGCTGGAGGGTCGGGACAAAGGCCTGGTCAGGGCCCAGCTCTTCAGAGGGCACCCACACTTGCCACCCCCATCTCCACAGGCAGCTCTGCACTGGGCAGTTGGTAGCCCTGGCACCCGTCCACACGCTGAGCAGCCCAAGTTGTCCTGAGGGACATGGGCACTGGACAGAAGCCACACCACGCTGGTGTGAGCTCCAGAGCTGCTGCCTGGCTATTCAGGGGACCCTCCCCACCGCCCCCGCCCCGCACTCCCGGGGACTGTCCCCCACAGAGCTGCAGTGTGCCGTCCCGGTGCTCTGCCTGTTGGTCGCTGTCCTTGCGGCCCCTGAAACAGTGACTGCCAGGCACCCAGTGTCGCCTGCCTGCCCCTGCTCTTTCCTGCTAGATGCCAGACTATTCTGGATGGCCACTCCCCAAGCCCTGACTCATGCTCCTACACCCGTGGGGCGTGTGAGGCATCTGTCACTCGCCACCATGAACTCACAGGCAGGCGGTGACACCAGCAAGGGTGCCGCCAGGAGCTGGTGTCGGAGCCACAAATATCCTGGCCCGAGTTGGCCCGCGTGCAGGCTGTGTGCAGCCAGTGCCGCCGCCTGCTCACGCCGCGCTTGCCGTCTCTTCCCTCCATGTGTGCAAGGAGATCGGCGCAGGCCCCAGGACAGCGGCTCACCTCAGCGGCCAGCCTGGCCTTCTGGGGCCTCAGTGTCCACTTCTCCACAATTTCAAATTCCGCTCCTGGTCCTCCAGCCTCAAAGCTGAACTGGGACGAGCCAAGTGCTAGTAACAACCAAAGCAAGAAAAGGGCGGCACATTCCTGACATCGCAGCACTCAGGAGGCTGAGGCAGGAGGATCACCTGGGGCGGAGCTGATCAGTCCTGCTGCACCCGCCTCCTCCGAGCCCCTTTCCAGACCTAAGCTCCCCCCACCTGGCCCCCAGCCCCCATCCAAGCACCTCGGAGTCACACACACATCTCTCCACAGCGTGATGCAGGTGCCCGGCAAATCAGCAACTGAAGGGCAGGGCCTGGCCTGGGGGACCTCAGCTTGCCTAGCTAGAGCTCGGGGACATGAACCAGTCCAAGTCCTCCCTGGGGGTGCTCTGGGCTAGCAGGGCGAGTCCATGGCGACCACAAGCCTTGGCAGCCTGGCTCCAACCTCACCAGGACAATGAGGCTGTTCTGCTGGGGACACGCATGCTCAGAGCACCTGTGTCGCCCGCCCAGACTCACGCAGCAGGAGCCCTGCCCTGGGCACCACCTCTCGGCAGGCAGCACAGGGCTCAGAAAGGCGGAGCTGAACCCCTGGCTGCCCGCCTTGTACCAGATCCTGCTCTGTCTGGTCCTCTGGGGAGGCAGGGGGTGTCCCTGCTGCTGTCCCAAAGTCAAGTGACCGGACACCCACCTTCCTCCATGTCCCCGGCTCACTGCAGTGGACCGCGCCCACCCTCACTTCTGGTGCTTGGTGCTCCGGCCCAGCCACAGGTTGGCGTTGGCAGCAGCTGAGGTCCCTGCACCAGGGCCCCTGGCCTCGGCCCAGCCCAGGGCCCAAGTCTGTGGAGACACTGGGCTGCAGTGCTGGCCCAGGTGCCCAGCTGTTCCTGAGGAGACCAGGCTGCGGTTCCAGCTGCGCCCCCAGCCTGGTGTCAGCATCCCTGCTCCTCCGACAGCTCTGGGCCCCCCAGTGTGTGCTGCTTGCCGTGTAAGCTGTCAGCTTCAGCCCCAGCCGTCTACATGCAGGGCCAGCGTGGCACTGGCCGGCGCCCAAAAGATGCTGAATCAGCCGTGTGGGGTAGTGCGCCCTCCAGCAGGAGACGCAAGCAAATGTGGCTGGGAGGCCTGGCCCCGAGGCCTCTCCCTGCGAGAGGCAGCACCCGTGTGGGACCGCGCCCGTCGCCTTTGACGTCAGTGTTGCCAGCCCAGCGCCAACCCTGGTCTCCAGGCGGGGGAGGGGGAGTCTGTCTAAGAGGAGGAGGTGGCCTGCACCTGGGGCTACGGGGGCTGGCTTTGGACACAGGAGGGAGGGTCAGTTCTCCAGACCATGGCCTGGGCACCACCGTGGCCTACATTGTTCAGCCGTAACCTGCTGTTGACCCACTTGATGGAGAAGGAAACCGAGGCCCCTGAACAGGCAGAGGTCATGCAATTAGGAGGCAGAGCGGAGCCCTCAGAGCAGGGAGAGAACTGCAGGCTGGGGACAGATTGGTGGGGGACACGGCTGGAGCAGGTTCAGTCTGTTTCCGGGGCTCACAGGCCCCAGTGGCAGCAGACCAGAGGGTGAGGACAGGCCAGAAGCAGCCCCAGCCTGTGCGACCCCAGGGGCATTCAGTCTCCGCATTTCTCCCAGTCTCACCAGCTCACGGTCTGCTGTTACAGTTTTGTTTGCAATTATGGAGACAGAGACCAGGGCCTTTGTGCTGCGGTACATCCCGTCCCTTTTTGTGTGTTGAGAACAGAGCCCATTAAATCACTACGCTGCCCAGGCTGCCTAGGATCTACCTGCCCCAGCTTCCTGGGGTGCTGGGGTCACAGATGTGCACCACCACACCCAAGTTTGGACTGCTCTCCCCCCAGGTGGTCCCGAGACTGCTCCCCTTCTGCCAGGGTCAGAAGCCTGGTCACTGTCCCCAGGGCCACCCCTGGTCACTCCAAAGGGGTTGGAGACACAGCTTGGCAAAGGGGCACAGGCTGAGCGGAGGTGGCTGCATGGGCAGTATGGCCTCAGAGCGCCCTCGTGGGGATCTAGATGGCCTCTTCCTGAGGGGACACTGGGGCTCACCATGGTGGGTCCTGCCCAGGCGCTGAGCCAAAACACGGAGGATGGGGATTTGGCTGGGGCTTCTGTCCAGCGTCCCCCTGCTTTTAACCAACACTGACAAGCAGACCCTAGTGGGGAATGATGCGAGGAGGGCTCCCCAGCAGCGGTGGGATTTGGGACGAGCCTGGAGGGGTGGGCGCCCAGGCAAAGGAGCGGAGCGAGGTGCCTCGATGGGACCCAGGAGACAGGCTGGCTTCACCAGCTTCGCAGAGCCCGGGCAGCCCTCGGCTCACCACAGGGGAGCCAGAATGCAGCCTGGCTGGGGCGCAAGGGCCTGCTCTGTACCTGAGGGCTGCATTAGCTGGAGGACCTGCAGCCTGGACAGTCCCCGAGCCTGCAGAGGGGCCACACTTCAGGGCTGGAGATGAGGGAGGCCCAGACGCTGGGACCTTGGGCGGGTGCCAGCTCCAGGAAGGCGCAGCTGTCGGGCCGAGAGCAGCCCCACGCCCGGCAGACACCAAGGTCGACCCACTCAGCTCGGGGGGCAGCGTCTGCGGGTGGGGGGCAGCGTGGGCAGCGTGGCTTTCCAAGCCTTCCCAGCCCCTCTTCCTAGGCACCTCGCTGAGTGCAACACCCTGGACAGCCCTCAGGCCTGGCACTGCTGAAGTTTCCAGCCAAAACTACCCAGTTTCAGTGGACTTTCCATCACCGACCCTGAGCCCAGGCAGAGGGAGGGAGGCCCAACACCTTTCATCTTCCCGGCCAAAGTCAGGCAATGGAAATCATTAGGTGATAAGATGGTGAGGCCCCGGATGGCCAGAAGCAGCCCAGGGGACAGGGGCCCAGGCCAGCAGCATCAAAACCAAGCAGGAGACAAAAGAAGGAACACGACTTCACACAGCACTCAGGTTCTCTCCTTCTGTCTGCACTCACTCCCGCCCCTGTGCCCTGCGCCCCTGGGGCATTGAGCTGCTGGCACTGCACCTGAGTCTTTGTCCTGCCCCACAGGGTGGCCTGGACTCCAGGCCATCCAGGTTGTGGGAGGAAGGGTGGCCCAGGTAGACAGTGCTGCAGGGCCCTGCCATACCTCGCCCTTAATGTCAGTGAAGAGGCGAGGACCAGTCTGTTCTGCAGAACGCCCTTAGCCTTTGTGGCCATCTGTAATGCACCAGCTTCTGAAAAGCACAGTCAGCTTCAGGGGACAGGCCTGGGCTGTGCAGGGCTCTGCGGTCCCACCTGCAGCCAGGTCGGCCCCTGCTCCTGAGAGCACACTGGGGGTTGCGGGACTCAGAGGTCCCTGCTAGTCTCTGCCTCTGCAAAGGGAGTGCCCAGCACGCGGGTGGCCTTGGGGTCCCACAGCCAAGGAGCAGGTGCCTAAGCTGCTGCTCGCTGGCCAGAGGCACCCAGGCAAGCAGCTCTGTCTGCACTCAGAGAGC
Source organism: Ctenomys sociabilis (assembly GCA_004027165.1). NCBI lineage: Eukaryota > Metazoa > Chordata > Mammalia > Rodentia > Ctenomyidae > Ctenomys > Ctenomys sociabilis. Next base: position 3,822 of record PVKA01032902.1, on the reverse strand, counting down.
CTAAGACACTAGAGCAGAGAAAAAGGGTGCAGGATGGGTCCCAAGCCCCAGTGGCTGGACAGGCCCAGGCCATGCCTGTGGCCCGTGGGACCGGAGAGAAGGTGGCAGCACAAGCCCTGCTGTGAGGAGGTGGAGGCATGCAGAGGCCTCTCCTCTGCCCTTCTTAGCTCCCTGCTGGAGCCTGTCCCCACAGATGGGTGCAGGCAGGAAGCTACACAAACTTATTCCCATGTATTCCGTGCCACTTGGATCCCTCACAAGGAGACGAAGGCCCCGAGGTGTCAGCTTGGACATCTGTACGTGACATGGATACAGCAATCCGGGGAGCAGGCCAGGGCAGAGCTGCTCTCCCATTTCTCTGTCAGCAAGTTCCTGGCCCTCCAGTGCAAGCTGGCCAGCTCACCACGGGGTAGGGAAATCTGCTTTTGGGAAGAAAAGGAGGTGATCATGGGGCCCTTCCTGTGCTATTGTTTGTTTATTTATTTAGTAGTACTGGGGATTGAACTTGGGACCTTGCACTTGCCAGGCAGGTGCTTATACTGCTGAGCTATCTCTCCAGCCCACCAATATTGTTTTTTAATGTATGAGCCCCAAATAATCCTCCTGCCAAAGTGGCATATAGTGGGGTGGCGCCCTGTCCCCTTCTGTTCTGTTCTCCCCTGGAGCCTATGGCCCAACTGCAGGGAATGGGAGGTGGGTGTGGCAGGAGGGAGTCCCCACCAAGGTGACACACTTGCCACACACAGGCCTGTGACCAAGGGCCCTGGGAGCCCTCGGACTGTTGCTCAGCTGCGCCACCCGCCCTCCCCGGGAAAGAGTGCCTGGATGTGACCAAGGCCAGCAAAACTCTGTGAACACTGAATTTATTTTTAAATAAATTACTTTTTTGAATTATTATTTTGAAACAAGATCTTGCTATGTAGCCCAGGCTGGCCTTGAGCCCACAGCCATCCTCCTGCCTCAGCCTCCTGATGAGATGATAGGTATGTGCCACTACGCCCAGTTTGAAATTTTAATTGCGTAACATTTCCTTGCTGAGAAGCACTCTCCTTTCAGGAGTGTTTGGACACTGAGGCTACCCTTAGCCTGTGGGCTGTGCTGACTCGCGCTATGGGCTCCATTCACCAGGAGTAAAGCCCTGTGCTGGGCCCTTAGGGTCAAGGGTGCCATGGGCTCTGGTTCTCACACGCCCCTTCCTGGGCTGCAAAGCCCCAGCCCACACCTCAGCTGGCCTCTCGGGGCTGCACACAGGGACCCGGGCTGGCCAGGGTGGCAAGCACGGCATCTATGACCACCGCCTGCTAAGGTGCCAGTGATGGCAGTGGGGTCCCCAGGAAGCCTGTTGTGCTGGCCCGGATTCTCCCACCCTGGCTGGGTGCCCCCTCCCCATCTCCCCTCCTGAGATCCCCAGAGCCCGTGCCCCAGAGAATGTCTAGTCTGCTTCAGTCAGCCTTAAACTGTTTCCAGGGTTCCAAGTAGGATCCCTGTCCACACTTGGGATTTCTCTCTGTGGTTTCCCTAGCAAACTCCTGGAGGAGGAAAGTGAGGTGTAAAGTCCTTTTAAGAAGTTTTGGAGGGCTGGGAGTACAGCTCAGCGGCATAAGCACTAGCAAGCACAAGGTGCTGACTTCAATCCCTGATACTGCAAAAAAAAGTTGGAGCTGGATGTGGTGGCACATGCCTCTAATCCCAGCTCTTGGGAGGCTGAGGCAGGAGGATCATTGTGTGTCTGAGACCAGCCTGGTCTACAAGTGAGTTCAAGGCCAGCCTGAACTGCACAGAGAGACCCTGTCTCAAAAAGAAAAAAAAAAGAAGTTTTTTCTGAAAAATTATTTCACAAAAATACATGCTCACTGTTTTCCATTTTTATAAAGAATAAAGATGATAAGAAAAGAAACAAATTTTTCAAAACCATGACACCTAGAAATAAGCACAATTGCTATTTTGGTGTAAGCCCCTCCACCAAAATAGATTTTAAATGAAAATAACATTCTGTACCACCTTATATATCCATAGTGTATACAGATCCCTGCTACCCATGTTTCTATGCCTATCTATAGCCCTGAGCATCCCAAGCAGCATGCTGTAAGCGTCTTCAGGATAACTGCCTCCTAGTGTGTGTGTGTGTGTGTGTGTGTGTGTGTGTGTGAAACCAGGAATCGAACTTGGGACCTCGCACTTGCCAGGCAGGTGCTTATACCGCTGAGCTATATCCCCAGGCCCTATGGCCTCACATTCTGTCATGTGGACGCAATCCCAGCTACTCCCTGACCCCCACTAGGGTGTATTCAGCCTTTTCTATTCTGCATCGCTAGCAGCGGCACTTAGATTGGCACAGGTTGTTAGGGCCTGGCCCCGGGACTTCTCCCCAGAAGCTCCTGTGTCAAATGCTCGGACTCCAGCCAGCACATCCAGAGGTGGGGCTGTGGGCAGCAAGGGGTCATGAGGGCCCTGAGGTAGGGATGGATTCACCCTGGCAGGGTTCATAGCGCGAAGCATAGGGAGCTGGAGACCCCGGGGAGCGGACTGGGGTGCAGCTCACTAGCCTGGGCCCTGGAAGGGGCTCTTGTCCCCAGCCCCTTCGCCTCACCTCTCCGCCTCCTGTCCTCCCCGAGGCAAGGTGAGTGGCCCTGCTCTCCACGCCTGTCCCCCACGCTGCTTCTGGGTGGCCACAGGCCAAGCGGCCACGGGCTGGCCACGGGCTCGCCACGGGCTGGTGCCTCTGAATCCCGAGCCTGAGGAACACTTTTCCCTCTAAGGTGCTGCTCTGGTTTGTTTTGTCCCCACAGAAACTGGCCAACAGCACACGGCCACGGGCCAAGCGGTGAGCGCCCAATGCTCTCAGGCCGCCGAAGCCCTGACCCAGAACCTCAGAAGGTGCCTGCTGGGGCCAGCGCCTCCGCACAGCGGCCGCGCGCACGCTGATGGTGCAGGTAACGCAGACCCAGGAAGACCGCGGAGGCACTGAGAAGACGGCACCGCGGCCCAGAGAGGCCCGCGGGGAGGGAGCCCGCGCCCAACCGCAGACCTGCAGCCCCAGCCGGCGCCTGTCCCCGCAGCCAGCCGGGGCTGAGCCTTTGATTGCAATCTTAATTTTTCTGTAAACTAAAATCACAAAAGTGAGATTGCTAGATGAAAAGATATGCACTTTTTAAGACTTTCCATTCTGAGGGAAGAATAAAATCACAGGAATTGGCAAAACACCAACTTTTTATCTGTGTCCAAACAAGTAAGGGTATGGATAGGAAGCCAATAAATACACGGCAGGCTTGAGCAGGATACAGGTGTGGCCCAGCATGAAGGTGCAGGGCTGCAATCTCAGCAATAGGGAGGCCGAGGCAGGAGAATCACTGTGAGTTCAAGGCCAGCCTGAACTGGTCCTGGAGAGACCTCCCCCCCCAAACTCACAAAATAAAAATTAATTTTGCATGTTTACAGATTTAAGTTGGTATATACCGTGTGTGTGTGTGTGTGTGTGTGTGTCTGTGTGTGTGTGTGTTTTCTATCAGTCCTATTCCTCTAAAGATGCTAATTCAATCTCTGTGGAGGGGTAGTAGGAACTGAACCCAGGACCTTTGCACTGAGCTACACCCCAGTCCTTTTAATTTATTTATTTATTAATTGAGAAAGGCTCTTGCTAAGTTGCTAAATTGCCTGGGCTAGAACCAAACTTGCCACCCTCCTGCCTCAGCCTCCCAGACCACTGGGGGTGCCAGGCATGCACCACCGCACTCAATTGATACAAATCTTGCAAACCTTTCACTAAGGGGATGCAGGGGCATCAGCTCTTTTTTTTTTTTTTTTTTTTTTTTTTTTTTTTTT
>PVKA01032901.1:0-24889 GCA_004027165.1 Ctenomys sociabilis | reverse complement strand
AAAAAAAAAAAAAGAAAGAAAGTCTCAGAACAAATCATCTTTTGGGCAAAGGAAAAACTCCAACAGTTCCAGAAAGATGCAAGACACAAGTCCACTCTAAGTCTGAACAGGTATTTTTATTTGGTCAGAAGGAAGCGACAGGCTTCAAGGACCAAAAGAAAGGAATTCAAGTGATGTATTCTATGTCAGGTAGAACATGTTGCAGAAGTAAAGCAGAAAGAGCAGCTGCAAGTAAAATGACAAAGATTTACCATGAAAATGTCAACCAAAAGAGGAATACTGGGCCAGGGATATAGCTCACTGGCACAGTGCCTGCCTGGCAAAAGTGAGGCCCTGAGTTCAATTCTTGGTACAAAAAAAAAACAAAAAAAGAAAGAAAAACGACAGGAAATGCCAAGGCAAGCCTTCCAGGTCTGAGGAAAAGGTACTGTGTGAGCATGTGAGCACAGCAGGCTGGGTCACCCCGGAACGGCAGCTGTGTGTGGGCAGACTGTAAGTCCTCTGTAGCTGTCTGGAAAGCGAGTGCTCCAACAGATGAAGTAGCATCCACAGCCCAGGTATGTGACAGCGACAGTAGTGGGCCAGACAGGAATAAATGAATCCACTACTTCAGGACTCATAGTAAGTGGAGTTCAACATCGTGGAAATCCAACTGTGAAAAGTTAAAGGTGAGCAGCATAAAGCCAGAGACTATTACGCTAACAAGCTGGTGCACTGGCACACGCCCAAGATTCCCGCGAGCAGGCGGATGCAGGACCGAGAGCTCAAGGCCAGCCCTGGTCGTCTGACTGCCTCACAGCATTCACAGCGGTATGGCCCTCTCTTCCAGCTCGCAGTTCTGCAGAGTCTGGCTGGAGACGGACTTACAACCTAGGCGCAAGATGAAACCCAAAGCCCGCGGTTAAACAGCGCATCACGTACGGAAGCCCTGGACGCAGGCTCCACGTGTCACTGAGACACCGGACACTGTGACAGCTGTCTGCAGACCTCAGGCTCCTGGGGACAGCTGCGTCTGGGGCAGCAGCCGCTCTCTCCTCCAGGAGGCCCCAGGGGCGTCCACTTCTGTGCGGGGCCAAAACCCTTAGAGTGAGGCTGAAAACAGAACTCAGGTACTCATAGGAAGGCTCCTTCACCACAGAAAGGGCACTTAGGCCAATTTTGAAGGGAAATTTCCTGGGAAGTAATGATATATCTCCTGAATTATTTAATTGGTTCAGGATTATGGACTAGGAATCTGGGATGGGATATAGCTCAGCAGCACAGCACCTGCCTGGCAAGTGTGGGGTCTTGAGTTCAAGTCTAAGTACCAAAAATAATTTAAAAAGAGAACACTCTCCTTTGAAAAAGCAGGAGGTGAGCCAAACCCTCACCCTCTGGCCTTTTCTTCAAGCAGTGTTAAGGCCAGTGAGAAGCACCAGTATTCAGCCCCAGCCACTCCCATACCAGCTACGGGAAAGAGAGACCCAGGATCCCCTGTATCCTCTGAAACCTCCTCTGTGGCCCTGGACACAGGAGCTCTAGGTGAAGCCTCTTTTGTTTCTCAACTGGCACCTGCACAATGACTGCCCTGGTAAGGAAAGCACGGGGCAAGGTGGGGGGTGGTGCACACCAGCACTGGGGAGGCTGAGGAGGAGGGTCACAAGTTCACGCCCAGCCTGGGCAACTTATGAAATGCTGTCTCAAAAATACTTTTTAAAGGTCTAAAGATATAACATGAAGGCTCTTAGTATGACCCACTAGTACTACACTGAGAAAGAGGGGGAAGGTGAGGAACTGGGGGCAGAGAGATAAGGTATGAAGGCAGGGCTTCCTGTGCAAAGCAGCAGGGGCTCCCAGCAGCCTCCTGGAGAGGCAGCAGTCCATCCCTGGAGATCCGAGAAGACTCATCAGATGAGTAGAACTGAAGTGGCAGTTCTGGAACAAATCTTATGCAAACAAAGGGAGAAATATTACTTTTTATTCATTAATGAACCAGAGACTGAATTCACTTTACATGGTAAAGTTTCTTAAAATACTAGCTTTACTCCACTTATTTTAGTGAGGGCTGATATTGAAAATCAATGATAAGTTACAGTTTAGTCCATCTTTTCTGTTGCAAACCAGTGTATTTTACATCAGGGAACTAGAGGCAGGTGAGGAACTAGAGGGGGTGAGGAGATGGGGGGCAGAGCAGGGCTCTGGCAGGGGTGTGGAAGGGGCCTGAGGGCACAGACCTGCGGGCAGCTGAGGAGGTGCAGGCCTCACACTCCATAAGCAGTCCTGACATCAGACAGCTAATTTTCAGCTTTCACCTTTTGTTTTCTGAAGTATCTGGGATGCCCTAATTCCTTTGTCTTTCTGTATGGATTTGAGTCAGTGGTTGGTTGCTACAAAAATGTTCTGCTAGCTTCCTGAGTAGAAATGCGTTTGGAAGAAACTGCATCAGAGTTGTAGTGCATTGTCCCATCCACAGGTACAAGCTCTCTCTCCAATTTGGATCTTGCTTTATTTTGCCAGTGTCTGCCACTTGCAATGCTTCGTTAGACTTACAGGGAGGGATTTCATGTCTTTTGATGGTATTGTAAATACTTGCTTACAAAAAGAAAAAACGATGACTCTGCCTGAAATTGCAAGGTGCCCGCATGACCCCAAGCATCCTAGAGGGAAAAGCAGCCTGCCCTGGAGAGTGCTGCTCCAGGAGCTGGAAGTTCTGCAGCAGGTGAGCCGGCTGGAGCAGGGCTCTGGCCACGCTGCCCCAGGCGCACCTCTATGTGTGGACGCACAGTTCATACATGAGTAACCCTCGCGCCCATGAGAAGACAGACTGAGGTCAAGAGGGCGGAGCTCCAGATCAGCCACCAAGAACCTGCCTGGTTCCTGCCTGTGGCTGCTTAGCGACCGGATGAAGGCAGACAGATGGTCCAAAGTTGGCAGAGACCCTTCCCAGGTCCTTCCAGAGCCCAGCGTGAGTGAGCTGAGCCCTTCCAGACATGCCTGCAACGAGGCCGGCTCACTCCTGAGAATGTTGGGTTCTGGCTGCATGGACGCAGAGACCAGAGGAAGGAAGCCCCTCGCTGCTCCTGGGCTGCATTCCCCAGCAGGGCTCAGGCACAGGACAGGGCAGGCATGGGCCACTCCTGAGAGCTTCCCCAACTGGCCACCCGTGGCTGTGTAGCCTCACATGACTGACGTCAGGGTCGCCTTTGGCTCCCAAGCCTCAGTGGCAGGCCAGTCCAGTCCTCTCAGACCTCAGCTGCCCATCAGCCGGGGCTCTGGGTGTCTTTCACCTCAGCACTGGTGGGCGAGCCACTGGTAGGGTTGTGAGGCTTGACCACACTGCCCTGCCTATGAGGTCACCTGCAATTCACAGAGGACAGACTGTCACAGGACTGGGTACCGCTAAAACCAGGGATAGCACCCAGAGATGGGCAGGATGCAGAGGGTCAGGACAGCACAGTCTGGCCAGCTGTGAGGACCACAGTGTAGGACACGGGACAGAGGACTCTGCAGCCAGAGCCAGGAAGGCTGCCCTGCTAATGTGGCCTCAGGAAAGGACAGTGGTTGGTGGCACACAGGGTGGGACCAGCTCAGGGTGGGCAATCAGGTCCTGAGGAGCAGCAGAGGGAAAGAAGGGTCTGAGCATTGTCTGTGCAGCTTCTGCACTGCTGCCCAGCACATAGTGAACAGCAATGCAATGTGCAGATTCCATCCAATCCCTACAGTATTTCTTAAAATAAATAAAATAATCCTAAAGTTCTACACTATGTATATAGACTGGGACATCACACTGTACCCAAAGGACATGCACAGTTATGCCAATTAAAGTAAATGTTAATAATTCAGATCCACTAAATACCCCCAATAGCTGAAGAAATCTTGAGAGGAAAAAAAAGCTAGAGACATTGCACTCCTTAATTTCAAAATGCAGTTTATTATAAACCTCTTGTAATCAAAACAGCATAGTACTGGCATAAAAACAGACACCTCAACCTAAAGGACAAGGCAGTGAGTCCAGAAATAAGCCTATGTACATATGGAGAGCAACAGATTTCAGACAGGCCCAGAGCACACATGGGAAAAGAGCTGTCTTTCCAATAAGTGGCATTTGGGAAACTGGATACATGTGTGCAGAAGAGTGAAATTTGATCCTAACCTCAACCACATATAACGACTCAAGTTGGATAAAAGGCTTGCTAAATGTAGGCCCTAGGACTGGGGAGATAGCTGAGTGGCTTAAGCACCTGCCTGGCAAGCACAAGGTCCTAAGTTTGATTCCCAGTAGAAAAAAAAAATGTAGGCCCTGGAACTGTCAGATACTAGGAGGGGACAGAAAGCCTGGCAGCACAGGCCCACGTGGTGGTTTCTTGCACTGGACTCCACGGCCCAGGCCAGCAAGGCGGAGAGAGATGGACGGGGGCGTAGGATAGCATGAAAAGACGCCCACGGACAGAGGGAAGTCTGCCACGTACCCCAGTAAGGGTCATACACCAAAGAATGAGGACTTTGACCCAATAAATAGTGAGGCTACAGCTGGTCTGGTGTACAGAACCACTTCTCAAAAGAGATAGAAATGGGCGATGCATTTACGACAAGGAAGCGCAATGGCTCTGAAGACCAGGAAAGCACCTTGAGCAATCGTGTCACACTGATGAGCGCCACGGAGAGACGAATGGCCCGGGGTCAGTGTGGACACCTGGTGCGGATGGCAGCTAGCAGCATGGTGTTCTTCAAGACAGCACGACAGAAGACCACGATGTCCTGCCCACGGGGCTGGACTCGGTGCGCCTAAGAAGCACCTGCAGCCTCCTGCTCGTGGCAGCGTCATCCACAAGGCACAGAAGCAGCTCACACACCCGGGGAGCAAGGGGAGCGAGGCAGTGTGCCCTTGCGCGCTCTGGACGGCTGTCCGGCCTTCTAGCAAAGACATCAGCTGCTAGAGAGCACACGGCTGGGGTGGGGCTGCTGTGCTGATGGCCAAGCGAGACGCAGGACAGACGCCAGACGCCTGCAGCTGTGTGCACTGCAGGAAACACCAGCAACCCAGAAATGCAGGTGGGGCGGGGGGGGTCACCTAGCAGCTTCCCTGAGCCTGCAAGAATCCGCTGTAGAGGGCATTTGTACTGGATGCCCGATGACAATGCGCTACACGTCTCAACTTTGCCCAAAGAACAGATTTTTAACCTTTTCACCACAAAAATGTAAGTTTTTGAAGTGGTGGAGGTTAATCCTTTTGATGAAATCTTTCTATACTATGCACATAGACCAGGACATCACACTCTACCCGAAGAACATGCACAGTTAGGTCAATTAAAATAAATACGTTAATAATATTTTTAGTTTCACTCTCATAAAACAAAAAGCTACTTTTCCCAGAAGTACACTCATGCACTGCAGACAGTCGAGCATTTAGAATGTGTTAGGTCCATAAAAACCTAGACATATGGCAGGGCATGAATCTGGTAACGCTAAAGCATAAATAAAAATACCAATTCCATGGGAGCTGTATATTATTAAATATAAATTTTACTGCTACAATTACTATAGCATATAAATTTTAAAATTATGTCACTATTGAGAATGGTTACTGCCGTGACTAAAAGCCAAAAATAAATAGTGATTCAAAGAGCAGCATAGGCACCAAGGACTGCGGACACCTACAGTGCGACACAGAGGTGTGGTCTGTGCTTGACTCAGCGAGCTCCTCCCTCGTGAAATGAAGTTCCCCAGACGGGAACTCTAATCTGAAGTCTGTACTGATGCTCTGAGGTCTCCAGGGGGAGGGGTGCTTGTCTTGGTCATTCTCAGAGCTACCTGGTGGGAAGGTATGCACACGGGACCCAAGATAAGAGAAACAGATGGCAATCCACAGAAGCCACGGAACCACCCTCACAGTTATTTTAGCTTGTGATGATGTAAAGGCAGATTCTTCAGTAATAATTTAAATACTGGACAGCTTAATTATTTGGATAGAGTGGAACTGTATACAATGCTCACAAGCCCCCGAGCCCCTGGGAGCAAGCACTTCTGCTACAGGGCTGTGCAGAGGTGACAGAGACAGCGGACCACTTACATGCTCTGAAAGCTAGAAGAGAAAACTGTCTCACCACAAAGATATGGAAAACATTTCAATAGTTAGATATGTTTGCCTTTATTTGAGAGATTCCTTTTTTAAAAAAATGTATTCGGTACAGGGTCTACCGGGTCTCACCACACAGATCGGACCCACAGTGACCCCTCTGTTTTCAGCCTCCTAAGGGCTCGGGGTACGGGCATCTGCCACCAGGCCCAGTCCCGGTCGCAGGCTCAGCGTGCCCAGGGCGGGGCCGGCACCTTAGTCCTCTGAGCTGTCCAGCCGGCCCTGCTTACCTGGATCTGAGCACTACACAATGCATGCACATACCGACATGGCATGATACTAGAGAATGCAGTTCTTATGTCAGATGAAAATAAAAATGGTGCACTGCGGGAATAAGTCATAGCAGTAATGAAAGGCACAATGCCTAGGATTTAAGCTGTGTGCTGCTCTCAGTGTTGGAACCTGGCACCACTGCTCTATCCCGCATGGCGGGAGTGTCAGCCCCTCCTGACCCATGCCACACTCAGTGGCAGTCTCAATGGGTTCCAGCTGACATCATGGGGGCAGGACCTGTGTTCAGGACCCTGACATACTGAGCGATAGCCCACGCGGTTCCTTTAGGCCGTTGTTCGAAGCTTCTGCTTCGTGGCTGCTGGCTGCCAGTTGGTCTGCCTGCTTTATAAATGAAATTCTACCACAGATGTGAGTTATAGGAAAAATGCAATGTTTGGAGGTTCAGAGGAACCTGCTCGCCGCCAATAAGGAGGGCAGCAGGGCTCTTCACACTGATTTCATTTGAGGCAGAATGAGGGGAAAGGTGCTCACAAACTGAATACAAGCAGAGGCTGGACGCAGGCGGTCCAGGGCCGCCACAGCAGAAGCTGTGCACCAGTCTCAGGGCCTGGTGCGGAGCCCCATGCCCAGTTCATGCCTCACTCCAAACTGAAGATGACACGGCCATGGCAGATACAGACACAGATAAACTTTCTCTTGAGTTTTGGATCCTTAAGACATGCATTTCTTACTTAAATTTTAGTTTTTCAAACTTACAATCAGGAGAGGGGGAAGCAGAGGCGTGGGAGAGGCTGCCCCCACTGCCCCGAGTGACTTCTGGGAGGGCGACACTCCATGACCACGCACACCACTCTCCTCTTGCTTCCCCAGGCACCCTCTGATGGACACGGGGCCAGCTCCACTTTTGTCCACTGGGGATAGTGCTGGTGTGAACGACTGCGAACAAGTGCTTGTCTAAACTCCTTTTGGATTCTTTGGTTCCATACTTAGGAGAGGAACTAAGGATGCAGCAGTTCTGTGTGCAAATTTTGAAGAATTACCAAGCTGTTTCCACAGAACCTGCGCCATGTCACATTCCCGCCAGCAGTGTATGACAACCTCAGTTTCTCTAGATTCTCACCAACACTTACTATGATTTGCTTTTTTAACACCATTCTAATTGGTGTTATGTTGTAGTACATTGCAGTTCAGCTGTACATAACTAAAGACGAGGGGTTTTTTACATGCTTGTTGGAAATTTGCATATCAGAATGGGGCTATGGGATAGGATTTTTCTGAGAGTTCAAGGAGGCCCAAGGCACTGAACCTACACTTTGAAAAAACTCTGTCCATCTGCCCACCTGCCTGTCCATTTGTCCATTCATGCATCCATCTATCCACCCATCCACCCACCCATCTCTCTTTGCTAGTGACATCCTATGAGGCACAAAGATGTTAAAGAATGGTACAGAGCAGAGTGAGAAGGGTCAAAGTAATTGTCAAACTATTTGGCTTACATAACCCACTCCTGGAAATTTTCCTAAGGAAAGAAATAATACATTTCTATGTGACAATGCTCACAGACAGTGTTGCATGGACGCCTGTATTCCTATGTTCATTTCAACACTGTTCAAAATAGACAAGCCAGGAAAGTGATACAGATACCACTAGAGGCTGGGTGGACAAAGAGCACACCATCCCTATACATGAAAGATCATGCAGCCTTCAAAGGAAGGAAATCCTGTCCCTGGAGCCAGTGTGGCTGGAACAAGAAGCCACTGCCCTAAATAGAAGAAGGAAGGCACGGGAAGTAAGAGGGGCATGACCTCACTCACATGCAGAACCTTAAAGGTGACCTGACAGGAAGAGAATAGAACAGTGGCTAGCAGAGGAGGGGGGCGGAGGGGCTGCTGACCACAGGAGTGACATTTCATTTGGGGTGCAGGAGTATTGACATTTCTGTCCTCTGATAAAATCCCAGCTTTTCCCCACTGCCCGCGAAACCTGTGGGTCTTGGGCCCCTGTGCTCAGGCTCCTGCTCGGCTCCTTGCGTTGCCACGGTTACGCAGGCTCAGTGCCTGCCACACAGCAAGCACCCCGGCTCCCTCAGATCAGCCCTGATGTCCCTGACCCCCCTTCTGGACCATCTTGTCAATTCCTACGGGTCCCCAGGCCCTCAGGACTAGTGGGCAGGGAGCCCGGCAAGTAGGGCCTGTGCTGGTCGAGGCAGAGCGTGGCGTGCAACAAAGCCCAGTGGCCATCACCCATCCATGTGTGTGGGGCAGGTGAGGGGACTGCAGACAACCGCAGTCACATAAACCTAAGTTCCTCAATGGTTGCATGATGTCTACTTTTGGGAAGACATTCTGAAAATCAATAGTGCAAGATACAGCTATCGCTGTTACGATGGAAATACAACATTCGCTTTTCTTCATAAAGGGAGGAAGCCCAAGATGATGTTTTTGAGTTGTGCCTGCAGAAATAGCGGTGAGATTGCAAGGAAAATACTGTCCTGATTTTGGAAATGAGAACTTGAAGAAAGTCTATGGGCTTTCTGTCTTGATTATACCCTCAGGGCTCATGCCAGCCACACTTGGGTTTTTCCCACAGGCAGAGCTGGAAGACAACGTGACACACCGGAACACTGAGTGCCGAACTCGGGTCGAGCCTTGCAGCCAACACCGCTGAGCAGCCCCAGAACGCTGCCTGCTGAACGCGGGCTTGTCCATCACGGCTCCACATGCGACATCATATAGCACGCGAAATGCATGCAGGGCAAGGAGAGAGCATGGGAGGTGACAACAATGACCCAGTACAAGCTTGCAAAGCAAGTGGTGAAGACATGGCAAATCGTGCATAAAACATCCGTAACATGTTTGTGTCAATGTCCTTAACACTGATTTCTGTCTATTCTCTTATTTAATATTAATCGCCAGGATATGCTTAGATTTTTTCCCCAAAGAGTGGATTTAAAATGAGAATGATATGGGTAATTTCTTTATCTTCAATCTCTAAGATCCGTTCTTGAAATCAAGATGAACCATGAGAAGCCCAATGATTCACAACCTTCTTACCCAAGTCCTGATGCACACAGCAGTTCTGTAAGCGATCCGCGGAAGGCCTAAGCTTGCCCTGCCCAGTGGGTGCTCTCTGGGCTATTGCTGCTACACTTGGCCCAACTCTGTGGCCGCCACTGTACCCTTGAGACGACCTTGCATTCTACCGTAACTTGAGCTCACACGGATAGAGCTTTGCATTGTTCCTCTATAATTGCGAGGCTGTGTTTACTGCCACACCACACAGACCTGTCTTAGTGATTTTATTGTAAATAATTCACACCAGAAAAGCTGCATCATGACACTGAGGTTAAGGAAATCATTATTTAAGTAAACAAAATCAATCCTAGAGCATCTAAGATGTCCTGTTCTGCATTCCCCTTACAATAAGGACGGGGGCATGGGTGGGGTGATAAGCTTGGGTCTGGGCTAGCCATGGGACCCCATGCCATAGCCCACTCACTCCGTAAACCTGCCTCCCTTCCCCTGTCACCTCCAACTCCTGTTCTCTTTTAGGTCGTGCTGCTACTTCCTCTGTAAGCACAGACTTCCCTAAATGTGAGTTCCTGTTGCCAAGGGAACAGATGCCAAGTAACTGCAGCTGGCAGCACCTTTGGAAGGCCACGGAAACCCCTCTCACTTAAGCCCAGCTGAGCAGAAAGGGGTGCAGCATCAGTATTTTCCATCTGCACCTACAGGGTGGGAGCCCAGGGACAGAGGCCAAGATGGAGGGACACTGTCACCCATGCCACCCATGGCTCCGATGTGTGCAGTGCCAGGACACCAGCAAGAGCTGGGCCAGACAGGCCCGAGTGCAGTGTCAGGCTGCCACACCTTCATATCCTGCTGGGCTGCTGCAGACCCATTCGCTGGGTCTCTGGCATTGTGGCCAGGCTTGAGTTACCACAAGAGCAGCACAGAGACCCAACTGCGACTCACCTTCAAACCGGAGAGAGAGCAAAGCCCTGACCACAGCTCAGAGCAAGGAGCCCACACTGGGGTCCAGGAGCCCACACACACTGACACCCTGCTGGGATTGGCTGTGCCCCAGGAGGGAGAAGGGCAACAGTACTGGGGACAGTCCAGGAAGGGAGTGGACAGGACCCAGTCATGAAGCCACCCTGGTCTCTCCCATACGTGAGCAAGGCGCAAGGAGCTGGGTATGCACCAGGTCAGGACAGACAGTGGGGTGCTATGCATAAAATACGCCTGGTGCTCCAGGGCACAGGAGCTATAATCAAAACTGGTTTAGATCAAAACTGAAAACTGGAAGGATTTCGCACCCATGTACACACATGCTGGGTACAACCAGTGAGGCAGAACTCAGGAAGGGCAAGTGGCAGCAGGAGGGGCTGCCCTTAGTGGGGACCTGCCAGGGCAGGGGCAGGGACATCCCCTGTGCCTGCCAAGCCTACGACTGGAGGAGGAGAGTTGAGGGTGCCTGGACCAGCCTTACAGGTGAAATTACAGCGGCCCTAATGCCGGATGCGATGTCACAGCTGCTCTCAAATACTAAAGACTTCTTCTCTGAGCCAGGGGCTGACCATGCACATGGATCCTGGGAAATGGCTCAGGATCCAAGATCTCAGGGGATCCCACTGCATGGACATCAATTCCTGCACACAAAAGCTGTGGGCCTGTCACTCCTCAGCATGGCAGTGGCCCACTGTCTCCCTCAAGAGACAGCGTCCTTCCAAGACCCCTCTCACCCCTTACCTGTGCCTGGTTCTGAGTTGGCACTGTTTGTGGCCCTTGCTCCGGGACTCTGGCTACAGCCGACCAGTGCCACAGGACAGCTTTCTGCCCCACTTCCCTGCAGGGCCACTGCACCTAGGGTCTGGACCAGAACTGCCACGGGCCCAGGCCAGAAGCATGGCAGGGCTGGAGCACCGTGGGTAGCAGTGCAGTCTGCTTGGTGCCTCCTCCATGGAGAGTGGGGCTGGGGTCCTCCTTGCACCAACAGATGAGGAGGAGCGTACCCTGGTTTTCACTGATGTAATGAGAAGCTGTGGCACCCAAGCTGGGACAGGCAGCACAGAAAGGAAACTGAACCCTGGCCCTTCAGCCCACGGGGCTCCCCCCCACACACACATGCACCCTACTTCCCACCTGTCAACTCTGTCCCCTGGCACAGTCACAGCATGAAAACCAGAGTTTTCTGAGGCTACAGGGTCCTTTTTGTCAGGAGAGACCTGCCAGGTAGCTGGCACCAGAGCCATCCTCAGGGACCACGGTGACTGTTCACCCATCAGTGACGCTGCAGCGATGCTGGTGGGCGTCTTAATATGCCGGGAACAGAAAGAGAGGGCAGTGAGTGTCATCAGGGTGGCCAGAATGTCAGGGGCAGCAGATCTTTGGCAGACGTGTGGCCTCTGGGAATGGGGAGTCACAGAGCCCATCTGCAGGTAACCAAGGGGCCAACAGGAGCACTGCCAGTGAGCAAAAAAGAGGAGATAAGCAGTGACGAGAAGTCAGGAAAAGAAAGCACCAAGCACTCAGCACCAGAAACTCTCAAGACTCCTTCAAAGCAGTGGCAGAAACAGCCCTGAGCGCCTCGGGAATGACAGGTGGGGCTCAGCTCGGCAGGGAGGTGCCACACAGGAGACACAGGGCACCCGCAGAGAGTGGCCTGCAGCTTGGTCTCGAGGGGACCAGTAGCACCTCTGCCTGCTGCTGGACAGAGCTTGGACAGGTCCTCCTGACTCTCATGATGACCTGTGCATGGCCATCCTGAAGGCCTAGTTGGAGAATGGGACAGGGAAACCAGAGGCCTGTGTGAAGAGTGGAGCTGAGCTGCACCAAGAAAGAAGAGAAATCTCAAGTCTTGGGGTCTTGTGCCACACCGATATTCTGTGAAGAACTATCGTGTGCAGCAGTCGTCCCAAGAAAACTCTCCCGCCAGTCGCCCCAGGCTGGTTGACAGCCTGCATTAGCACAGCCTCTGCCCCCAAGGCCTCACCACACGCCACCCAAGGATGGGGGCAGACAGGCTCCATCTGTGGGCCCTGTCATGGCATAATTGAGACCAGCCTGGCATTTATTTAAGTAGCATAGTTTGGATGGAATGAAAATATTTGAGTTAGTGGTGCAACACATTTGAGCAAAACGTGCACCATGGGTGCCTGGCTTACCTCTAAGAACCCCGCTTTGGAAATAAAGAGGGGGGCAGTGTCAGGTTTCAGTTCTGCACAATAGCCCCTTTAACAAACCTGCCAGCCAAGCACACACTAAACAGGGTTTAAAAAATCTTTACTACTGCCAGTTAATATTCACAGCACTCTGGGGGCACAGGAGCCCGAAAGGTCTCAATATTTATAAATGCTACTGTTGTCCCCAACCACACATCACAGGCTCCTGAGAGAGGCTGAGAGCTTTTCTTATTCTGGGCGTGAGGGATACAAGTCTGAAGTAGGGAAAGACGTCATTATGAAAAAAATTAAACATAAATGAACACTTGGTGATCTTAAATTTGAATAGCACTCAACTATGATTGAGAAACCTGATCAGCTTGGTTATTTTCTTTCATTTACCAGTATCTTCAACACAGAGATGAGCATTCAGAATTTATAATCCTGATGACCAAGACAGTGCTCGCCTTTTGATCTGAAAATTTGCCACTTTCTATTTACAGATGCCAAAGGAGGTGGAGCTTCAAACATAGGAGACCAAAGAACTGAGCTTGTGCTTGCAACTCTGAGGGTGTAATCACGAACCCAACTGCTGGAGAAACAGTAACATCTGCAAAGTGAACTCGACCCTGGGTTAAAAGCTGGCATTTCCATTACCCAACCTCGCAGTATTTTCTGGAGTTTATATAATTTGATCATTAAAACATGCTCGAGGCTAAAATCCTAGTCTGTGTCAGCTTTGGACTGAGTCCGCCTGCCAAGCATGGAAGTTTGTTTGTCCTTCTCCTTTGCCCTTCTCCCAGAATGCATCAGTATTAATGCTACACATGCAGCTGGACCCAAATAACCTACAACACTGAGGAGCCCAAGCCACTGCACACATGGCCAGTGTTCTCAGAGGAAATTTACGATGCCTAGAAATTCACCTTCAAGGAAGTAAAGAATTCAATTTGCTTTTAACTCAGTCTCTTAACAAGCCTCTTGTCTATTGATTAATCCACCAAAAGTACTGGAACTTCCACTTGGAATGTAACTTGGTCTATCTAGAAACAGACTTTGAAGTGGAATCCAACTTTGTAGAAATCAAGTTCACTAGTGTGTGACTCCCTTTCAGTGGCTCCGTGGCACTGAAGAGGTCTTTCTGGTAGGGAATAGCAAGCCATGGGAGGGGAGACTGCAGGAAGTGAGACTGCAGGAACGAGTGAGTGCCAAGCAACCTTCTGCATGGATACGAGATCTCTGGCAGAAACAGGAACACCCACCCTCAAGAAACCCAAATATTTAGGAAGACAGCCTAGGAGAGGCGGACCTGACCCCATAAGATAGGGCTGGCCAGGAATGCCCGGCGGAGGGATCTGAAGAGCCCAGCCCAGTCTACACCCCAGGTGGCCTCCTCCTTGCACCCCCAGAGACACAGACATCTCCCGGGTACTGATCCCACCTACAGGGCCCAGGTGTCCCAATTCCTCACCTGGAAAGGAGGGGCCAAGTCAAGACCAGATGGGTATGTCTGTCTGAGTGCGTGCGTGTGTGTGTCTGTCTGTCTGTCTATGCCTTATAGAAGAGAACACATAAACACATTTCTCAATACAGAGGGAGAAATGTTGTCGTAGCATTCCATATTGCATTCCTACTTTGCTTTTTGTAGAACTGTGGAAAAATCATCACTGGGTACAAACAGAAATGCCTAGACTGTGCGTCAGAAGCCCTCACAAAGCTCACTCCCGGACACTACACACCACTCAGCAACCGCGACACACATTTATAAGCCCGAGCTCACATCTGTGAAGCATGAGTGCATCCTGTGGCGAAATGCTTCTCAAGGTGTGAACTCATCATTCTCAGAAATGCCTTTTCCGAGGGTTCCACTCATGATTATCAAACCCATCCTTCTGCTCCTGGAGCGCCTTGCTGAGCAGCGATCGAAGTGCTTCTGGTCAGGAAGCACCTAACACTCACTGCTCACATTTCATCTCAGCCCTGAACAACATGAGCCTGGCCAACAGGAATCCTCTCTGTCACTAGGGTATAGTTGAAATTATTTTTCAACATTGTGGGCTTTTTTTTTCAAAATTTTACTAATGAGATGATACTTGGTTTCATTAAATATTGAACCACATCTTAGCAACAGACTGTTATTCCCCCATGGAAAGGAAAGCAGCACTGCCCAGGTCCCATCACGGCCACCAGACACCCACGCGTGAAGTAGGGAAAGATATCACTAAGAAAAAAATTAAACATAAATGAACACTTGGTGTTCTTAAATTTGAATAGCGCTCAACTATGATTGAGAAACCTGACCATTCCATCACTTATAAGTACAAACAGCGCAGGGTGGGTAAGTCTGATAGAGATGGAGGGCAGACTCGTGGCTGCCTGGGCCGCAGGCAGGCGGTGCTGGGGAGTCTGGTGCATGTGTGTGGGGCGGGTGGTTTCAAGGGACAGCAGAGTTTGGAAACTCAGGTTTGGATGGCTATAGTCTTTTGAATTACACTTGATCTTAGCCAAAAGGCCAAGAAGTGATGTCTTGTGAATTAAAAACCACTGAGTCATGTACCTTGAATGTTGACTTTTATCATTATTAATTTTAAGAATAATGAGCATACTTAAATCACTGACCTTTAATAAACATTACTTTGGTGGCCTTGTCAGCAGAGGAGCTCTGCAGTAAAGAGAATGGCCAAGGGGAACAAAGGACGCGCATCTGGGACGCGTCTACAGGTTGTGCCCCAACAGAAGCCATTCGCGGTGTGGGCTCCCCGAGGAGCCCCCTCACTTCACCTCAGCCTCACCCACGGACTCTCTGGACTCTCCGTTGAGAGGGAAGGGTGCACTTGCTGTAGATTTCTTGTCCTGGGGCACAGGAAAGTTCAGGAAATTTCAAACCCACAAATGAGTTCTTCAGGAAAAACCTGACAAGTTACAGCTATCAGTGCAACCTACTTCGCATATCCCAGGATTTCTTTAGGTTTAACCTAAAACATATGGGCTGCATCCCACGTGCTAGGAGTGCTTCTGTACTCCCAGCGACAGTCACATATCCTGCAAGGACAGAAGCGCGGTTGACTTTGGAAAGATAACATCTAGATAAAGCATAAGATATGGACTTTCTCAGATCAAAAATTATATACGTAATGGCCATAAGACATATTACTTCTCTGTGAATGCCAACAAGCAACTCCTAATTTGGAAAATAATCTGTTATGACATTTTCCCATACAGATATTAGAATTCTTGTATTATGGTTTGTAACAGGATTAATGTCATTGTCACAAATATTTCACATGAAATTATTCCACTTTTGCACGCTTGTCTTGTGAGAAAGAGTACATATCCTTTCTTACTAACTTTAATAAAAGACTCCACTGTCTTTTTCAATAGCCCTTCTCCAAAGGCTGTATGTAAATCTTGGCTTTTGTAGGTGAACCCAAATGACAGTATCCCGTGGGGTTTGCTGTCCATGACCTTGTTTCTGTGGCAGAGCTTCCTTATGTAATCATACTATACTGGCTTGAAATGACTACACACTTCCGTCCGCACATCACGTACACGTCCCTAGGAGTGTGAGGACAATGACACACACGACACACGAGAAGCGGCCTTGGACACTCACAGTTGTAGCCAGGTGCGATGTGGTGCTGCGCCTCGAGGCTGGCCAGGGCGATGTGGAAGACGATGTGGAGCAGCAGGAAGGAAAGGCTCGTGAAGCACAGGGACGTGAGCAGCCGGCCCGTGTGTCCTGGGGACAAGAGCAGAGGCTGTAGAAGACGTGGCAGGCCGGCCCCACTCCTCCCGCTGCTCTGCCGTCCAGAGGCCCTACCTCAGCTGAGCTCCTATCTCCAGCCAACAGCGTTAGAACTCCCTCAGAGCTTTATAGAACTGGCTTTATGTTTATCAAAAATTCATCATAAAAGAAAGATACATTCTTATCCATTATAGAGTATGTTATAATGGAAACCCAAAAGGCCCTGGCCCAGGAAATTTTATAAGTAAATATTGCCAATTTTGCAGAATAGATAAACCCTTCTTATAAAAGAAGTTCTGGCAAGTGAAACAAAAATAGCTTATAACATTTTATGAAATTAGAGTGACTTTGATTTCAAAATTAAAGACACAAAAGAAAACTACAGTATAAGCCAATTTTAATTATGAACACAGGCCTCAATTATTTTAAAGCTTGCTACCCAGTTGAGGTAACACAGTACATTATACTCAGATTTATTTGCTGAAAAGCAAGTATATTTTTACATTAACAAACCTAAAAGTGAAATTCATACAGTAGTGGGTTCATGTCATGATTTTTCTCAATGGACACAAAGAAAAATTTCATAAAGTCCAACATGTGTTTATAATTAAAAAAAAATTAAGATAACTCAAAGCAGAATGAAACCCCTCAGCAGGTTTTATAACATACCTGACACACGCATCCCATTTGGGTTGGAATTTTATACATAGTCCCACCAATATCAGAGAATCTCAGACATTTAATCTTGTCACCATAAATCAACGTATCGATGGCGTACTAGATAATGCCAAGACATTTTTTTAAATGACACTTAATAACTAACTTTATTTTTATATGATCAAATGGAATTATTTTCAGATGATATCAATATAGAATGCCAAACTAAACAGGCAAACTACTACCTAGTGGAACAAATATAAGAATTCTGGGAGTGATTCAGGTACAAGCTTATGAAAACCAATATACCTTCCCTACATTAGTAATAATAAAGCAGAAAACAAGGTATAACTTAATTAGCATCAAAACTGTGCTGCGCACTCTTGCCACGTACCGCTGTGGCTTGGCTCTAGTATGGTTGATCAGGCGCACATCTAGGTGCTCTTGTAAGGTAAAGACACCATTAAGGTCCACATAGCCTGGCGATCTTTCCAAGGAAACCATCCCCCATTGCAAGGCAGGCCTGGTCTAATCAGGCAGGAACCCCAAAATCAGGCAGAGGAGACAGAGCACTCAGACACTGGCCAAGAGAAGCTAGAGCCTTCTTGTTCATGTTGAGCTCCTTCCCTCCCCATGCCTGCTCCCGATGGACACAGATTCACCGATCAGTTATAAACCAGTTCCTTGAAAACTAAGCCACGTGACAGAGAAATGTGTAATTCAATACAATACAAAACACCTATACTTTCAATATAGACATATTTCCTATCATACTACTACTTTGGTTACACTCTGATTTTATTTTACTTTTTTATGTATTTCATATAGGGTCCATAAAGTCTCACTACACAGCTCAGACTCAGAGTGATCCTCCTGTCTTCAGCCTCCCAAGCACTGGGATTACAGGTGGGTGCAGCCACACCCAGCCTCATTCTTGTGCAGTTTGCCCTGGGGGTAGGGCAGGCACAGCACACCAGGGATTGAGCCTCAGGCCCCTGGGTCTGCCTAAGCAGGCAGTTGGATTCGCTGAGCTATCTGGCTGACCTGATCTTTGACTTTAAATATCTACAAATTAACATAACAGAGTATGTAAGACTGTTATGGTTAAAAGAGAAAAATGAAGATACGAATAAAGGAATAGGTAAGTTACATTTTATGACTGAGTTATGATAAAGGGTCAGTTTTCCCCATATTTCATTTATAAATTCAACACAATTTCAAATGAAACACTTGAAACACCTAGGCTTTCAACAAATACACTTCAAAATACATAGAGAAAGGTATTTTGAGGTTCTCAACTTATCCTTCAAATACGCTTATAAATAAATCTCTGTGCATTTCTATGTTAATTTAGAAATATTGAGAAATAATGCCAAAAATGAGAGAGGCTACTATGTCCTAACACGTTAAGGCACATTATAATGCTGCAAGTTAAAACAAAACAGAACTAAAAACAAAGATGCTTTATATAGAAAAAAAAAAAAAAGTGGAGTAATACACTCTCCTCAGAAACAAGTAAATTTACCTATATTAAGCTGATAAATGCCAAAGTTGATCCTAAGGCTAAGAGAGACAGGGTGGGAATGACACCTTCCAGAAGGCAGGACAGAGGCCCCAGCACTCAATGCCCAAGCCGGGCTTTGGCGCCACCCCTGGCTGGGAGGGTTCCTTGTGAGGCCTGGTGGCTCGGCTGTACTAGAAGCTCCACAAAAAAACATCCAAGTGGGCTGGAGAGATAGCTCAGCAGGTCTGAGCACCTGCCTGACAAGCGTAAGGACTCCCAGGTGCCACGTGCATGCTGGCCCCAGAGCCCTGGGTGGGCTATCAGACCTGAAACTGCACTGGTGGCACATGCCTGTAATCCCAGTGCTGGGGAGGCTGACACAGGAGGATCACTGTGATTCTGAGCTGTGTAGCAAGACCCTGTCTCAAATAAATTAATTAATCTTAAAACATCCAAGTGTGAACAAACTGAGAAGGCAAAAACCAGTGTCCCTTTACCCAGGTCACATCCCCACAGTGGCGCAGGAGAGGCTCAGCGGCTGATGCGTCCCAGGCTGCCCAGCCTCACAAGGTGCTGCTCGGGATCCCCACTTGCACCCCAGCTGGAGCACTGTAGGATGGCCCATCTGGGCCAGGCGAGAGCCAGGGGAAGAGACAGGGGTCACACCTGCGTGTGGTCCTCAGCGCCAGCTACAGAACTAATCTCAGCTCAAGGCAAGGGTCCCATTCAGCCCTGCAAGGTGCCTCAGCTGAGGACCCCACTCAGGGGTGGTGTACCTGCAGACCCACAGCCACATAGCCTATGCTTGCAGAGCTCCGACAGCTCTGGCAGCTGCCTTCACTGCACTAATTCAGGTCAAGGAGCTCAGCCTTGAGCAAGCAGAGCCCTGTTCTAGGAGAAACGCACGACTCTATTGGTATGGAGCCTGGACGTGCAGGACAGTGAAGGCAGGGGGACCTGAGGTAGGGAATCAGGACAGTGGACCTGGTGCATCTACAGGCAAGGCTGGGAGAGCCCACACTCTAAGCAGGCTGGCTAGCAAGGCTATTCTCACCCAAAGCCTGTCAGGTGGGACAGGAGGGTACCTGCTTCTTGTTAACAAGCAGTGGAAGACTTGAAGGAACACAGAGGATCAAGGAAAAAGATGTTACTCACTGAGCTACAGGACACTGAGGTGGCCAAGGAAAGGTAGAAAGATGATACAAGAGGTAATCAAGAGAGGTAAGGAATGAGAGAGAAACTTGAGGGCTGAGGAATGTAGTACTGAAAGAATTCAACAGAGCACCAATGAAAGGGGAGCTCAGGGGTGCGTAACTGGAAAACTCAAAGATGAATCACAGTTATCCAGGAGAAAAACAAAACTAAAGAGTGAAGAACAGTGGAAAAACCCTAATGGGTCATGGAACAACAATACTCAAATCTTGTTGGGGTGACCAAGAAGGAAGAAGGGGGAAGAAGAGCTCATTTAAAGAAATAATGGCAGAAAACTCACCAAGTCTGGAGAGTTAAATGAACATACAGGCCACAGAAGACCAAAGATCTTGATCAATTGGTCAAGCCTAAAGATGTCTAGGAGAGAAGATTATCAAACTGTCAAAGAGAATTTTGAAAACAGCAAAAGAAAACAGACTTGCCATATACAAGGGAACTTTCAGAAGACTAAGAATGCATTTCTCAGCAAGACAGGGGAGGGGTGATGCACCCAGCATGCTGAGAGAAAAGCCTGCCAAGCAAAGGTGCAGCCAGCAATACTGTCCCTCCTGAAACGCAGGGGAGACAAGACTTGGCCAGGCCGCAAGAGCTGAGTGAGCTCATCCCCGCAGGACCAGCCTCTCAAGAGGGCCTTCTAGAGCACAGCAAGACCCTGGCCTGCAGCATGGAAACGCAGGAAAGCATAGAAGTCAGGGGAAAAGCTAAGTATGGGGTCAAATGTACGACACTCCAACACTACAAGGGAGGCATGTAAGTCACGTTGAAATGTAATACAAAAATGATAACCCAAACTACTGAAAATAACTACCAGCATAATATGAGTTCACTGTCAGAAAGACTCATGAGTGCAGCTGCAAACAAAGACACTCGGACCCTTGATGGAAGCAAAGTGAGGGCTCGAGCAGCAAGGCTGCGCCCGCCTTTGGTCTGTATTTTCGTACATCTTGAGTCTCAGCCTTCGGGTTGCTTTAGGTGAACACAATAAGCTCCACCGTGGTGTCCAAGATGAACGTGTTGCCTACACTCTAGGGGAGAACCTGCCCGGCCTCTGGGAGCCAGGACACGAACACAGGTGTCCTTGAGCACCCAGTGCTCTCGGTCATCCGCAGCTGCTGTCCTTGCTTTGTTTTGCCTCCTCCCTCATGTCCTGCAGGTTATTTAGCAGGGCTCTGTTAACTCTTTCTTATCTAGTAGTTCATGAACACTGCTTTATAATGATGCCAACTGTGGTGTTAATAATGTACAATGTGAGTAGAAGGCAAGTATAGTTTTTGTATGTGATTAAAATAAAGTTACCAATTTAAAACAACTTTTTTTAACTAAATTGACTTTTGTAAGCCTCACAGTAATCACAAAGCTAAAATCAAGACTGTCCAAACACATCACTACAAAGATATCACCTAACTGCCAAGAAAGACAAAAAGAGGAAAAGAGAGAAAAGAAATACAAAATGTCAGAAAATAGTGAACAACACGGAAACAATAAACCCTTATCTGTTATATCTATTTTACATGTAAATGGATTAAATTCTGTCATTAAAAGATACGGGTTACGGGGCCAGGGAGATGGCTCAGTGGAATAAGCACTTCCCTGGCAAGCGCAAGGGCCTGAGTTCAATCTGCCAAGAAAAAAAAAAGAAGATATAATAATTACTCATATATGTACAGACTACAACATCAGAAACCTGAGTAAGCAAATACTAACAGAGCTGAAAGTAGGAAGCTACAGGGGTCCCGCGACTCTATTTTCATCAATGATGAGATTGGACAGATACAGAACCAACAGCCATACACCAGTGGAGCTAACAGACATATTCCGAGTTCCAGTCCGCGGAAGCAGGGCACGTACTCTTCCCAGAAGTATTCCCCAGGACAGAGCATAGATGTGGCTACAAAACAAGCTTGAAAAAGTTTTAAAAGTCTGCATTTATTAAGGACCTTGAATGACTTCAGTGGTATGAAACTGAGAATTACTAACAAAAAAACATTTGGGCAAATGAAAATAATAGGAAGCTATTCAACATATGTCTCAGGAAAAAAAAGAGAGAGAGAGAGAGGGATCAAAGGAGAGCCTGGACTGTAGCCTGGGCAGGGGGGTGGCTCAGCGGCGTGGGCATCTGTGTGGATCGCAGCTCAGCAGTTCAGCACGTGTGAGGCCTGGGACGGTCCCCGCACTACCAAGAATCAGTGTGTGTTCCTGGAGACGGATGGAGATTGAAACGCAAAGCACACAGCATGCTTACTACCAGCAGCAAAGGCAGTTGTAAGAAGGGAGTTCACACAAAAACTGAGAATAATATCGCAGATAAGCAACCTAGAACTAGCAGGTTAGAACCATCTAAGCCCAACGATAGCAGAGGTTAGGAAAAAATGAAGAGAAGGGCAGAAATAGGTAGAGAACAAAAAAAGGATGCATGAACTAAGAGTTGGTGTTCTTAAAGATCAACAAATGTAATGAACATTTTATTAGATTCCATCAAAAATCTCTTAAAACTGGCAAGTTCAGTAAAACTCATCATCTTATAAAATCACCATTTCAAATCTGTTGTGTTTTGTACATTGTCTGGAAAAGAAACTTTTAAAAACCCCTTTTGCAAAACATTTAAAATAATAAAATACTTAGACATAAACGAGGGGCTGACAAGATAGCTCAGTGTTCTAAAGCGCCTGCTTGGGCAAGCTGAGGCAGGTGTAGGGGACCACAGTTTGACCCCCAGCACTGCATGCCTTGCCAGCCCCACTCTCAGGGTGAGCTGAGCAGGCAAAAAAAAAAAAAAAAAAATCTTAAAAACGAATAAATAAGTAAAGTAAAATAAAACAAACAAGGCCAGGGAGATAGCTCAGTAGAACAAACACTTGACTGAAAGCACAAGGTACTGAGCTCAATCCCAGTACTGCAAAGTAAATAAATAAATAACATAAACGAGGTGAATCGGGCATACCCTGAGAACTATGAAACTCTGATGAAAGAAAGGAAAGTGGATACAGACAAACAGCCCACATTCACAGCTGGAAGGATCTGCAGGCACTGGCTGTCAGGCTGGTGTTTGCACTGACCCACATTTAAGCCAGTTTTAATCTTTCATTTTGATACATGGGTCTTGTAGGCTGAGTTCAAACTTGAGATTCCCTTGCCTCAGCCTCCTAGATTGCTAGGATTACAAGAATGAGCCACCAGTTCCAGCTAAATTAATAATGTTTAAATGTCTATACTACTCAATCTACAGATCCAGTACAATCTTTATCAACATTTTAATGGCATTTTTCACAGAAATAGAAAAAATAAACTATTCTAAATTTCATACGGAGCCAATAAAATTCCAAATAGCTAACACAACCTGAACAAGTACAAAACTTGGATGCATAACACTTCTCCCTCATTTTAAATTATGTGACATTTTCATTAAAAGAAAACTTTCACAGCAAAAACACACGTGTACAGCAGACCTAGCGAGAGCCAGAAACAAGCCCCTGCAGTCAGCAGCCAGCTTCCTTGCAGGAGGGCTCCAAGAATACCGTCAACAAACAGGGTTGGGTGGAAGTAGAGGCCATCCGTTTGGACACCACTAAGAAGATGCAATGTATTAATTATTGAAACTGTCCTATTAATCAGTTTTGAAACTGTCTCATTGCTATTTGTTTTTCAATAAAAAATATAAACAGTGTTGGGGAAATTAGAGTTCTAGGCACAAAAGAATGAAACTGGCCCTTGGCGTCCTCCGTAGGTGGGTTCACAGCCCAAACTTGCAGGACACGCTGGAGAGAGCACAGCGGGAAGGCTGCTTGGGGCAGACTCTCCTGCTGCCAACAGAGACAGAAACAAGCTGAGGTGAGCAAGCGCAGTGCTTCTTTGGAGCAAGCAAGCACCGCGCCAAGAAGGCGATGATGCACAGGAGAAAGCATTTGCAAGCTGTGCGCCTGACAGTGGAACAGCAGAGCGATGTGAGAGGGACTCGCACAGCTAAGCGGTGCTAAGACGAAACAACCGCATTTAGCAATAGGCAGGGCCTGAACGGACACTGCTCTAGATGAGGCACGCAAGAGGGCAGGGCGCACTCCTAATTCCTCAGTGGCGCCCAGGCCGAGCTCTTCACTTCAGAGAACCTTGTGTGACAGGGCCACTCACTCACTGCGCGCAGAAGCAGAAGAGGGGACGTCTTAGCCCCTTGCGGGAAGGGGTGGACGCGCAAACGTGTGGCGATCACGCAGCCCCAGACATCTGCACCAACGTTACTATAAAACAGGAACAAGCAAATGAGACCGAGAACACGCGCGTGGGTAGCATGACGCGGCGTGCAACTGAAGATGGCATTGCGTACGCTTAAACTGCAGCTGAGACGCAGTGAGCACCCATACACAGGGCAGGAGACAGGAAGGAGAGCCACGTGACTAACCCAGCACGAGCTGCTCTGTGAGCCGGACAGCAGGCCCTTTAGCCTCCGGCAGCTACGCGGGAGCAGCAGAGAGGATGGGCCAGGTGACTGGGACTCTGGCCCTCCACCCCTACTGGCCCTTGTGACTGCACAGGATGACTAGTGAGCCTTCAGGCTGGGAGACCCCAAAACTGAAAACACAAACCAAACATGCTTATGTGACAACACATGGTAATTATATATGATGGACGTATTTGTCTACAAATTGTTTTATATTTATATAACAATAACTACATGTTGTAAATATATTTATATGAGATAATCCTATAACCTTGAAGTACATACATATTCACATACAGACCTTAAGATTTAGCTAGAAGTTAGTTTATATTCCAACAGAAGATCCTACCAGATTGTTTTTTTTTTTTTTTTTTTTTTTTTTTTTTTGAGGAACCGGGAATTGAACTCAGGCCCTTGGGCTTGCCAGGCAAGCGGTTTTTAAAATCTGTTTTATATGGTCTAAATGACTTGCTTCTTAATCTTTTAGTATCATAAGACTCAGAGAAGTTCACTTACAGTGCCAAGCAGGCACTAAGAACCTCTCAGACCCACATTTCAACAAACCGAGCCTTGAGGAAGCTATTTCTCAGCAGGTAAGGAAGTCCCCTTGCACTCTGCGCCGGCCCTCCCCACCAGGCGCGGTGCACCGTGGGGACTCCCACCAGGCGCGGTGCACCGTGGGGACTCCCACCAGGCGCGGTGCACCGTGGGGACTCCCACCAGGCGCGGTGCACCGTGGGGACTCCCACCAGGCGCGGTGCACCGTGGGGACTCCCACCAGGCGCGGTGCACCGTGGGGACTCCCACCAGGCGCGGTGCACCGTGGG
>PVKA01032900.1:0-24890 GCA_004027165.1 Ctenomys sociabilis | reverse complement strand
TTTTGAGACAGGGTCTCACTATGCAGTTCAGGATGGCCTTAATCTCACTTTGTAGTTCAAGCTGGTCTTGAACTCACAACAATCCTCCTGTCTCAGCCTCCCTAGTGCTGGGATTACAGGCATGCGCCACCACGCCTGGCTCTTTTTTTTTTTTTTTTTTTTTTTTTTTTTTTTTTTTTTTTTTTTTTTTTTTTTTTTTTTTTTTTTTTTTTTTTTTTTTTGTCTTTTTGTCTTTTATTGAGTGGCATTCATTGGCCCAATGTTTTTTCTTCTTGTATCTAGGGCACACCCCAGGCTGGGCCAGGCGTGGCCCAGTGGGCTCTGCTCTGTTTCGCTTTTCAGGGCAGTCCCGTTTTAGGTGCCCCTTTTTTCCACATTTTAAACAGGCACCCGGGGTTCCCTGGCTTCCTCTTTTGTTTTGAGCCAGCTGAACCAACGCTGCCGCTAGACCGGCATTGGTCAGTGGTCCCCCCAGTTCTCTGTAAACTTTCATCCAGGCCTCCAGCCCTCTATTTTTATAAGGGGTGATGGCCACTCGGCACTCTTTAGTGCACTGTTCATACACAAGTTGTTTAATCGAAGGCATCACCATGTCCTGATCCCCAAATATTCTACCTGCTGCTTCCATCATCCTAGCTATGAAGTCAGAGAAGGGTTCCATGGGGCCTTGTAAAATTTTTGTAAGATTGCCCCTCACTTCCCCTTTGTTTGGCATGGCTTTCCATGCCTTAATGCCAATTTTGTTAATTTGTCCATAAACTTCAGGTGGGTAGCCTGTTTGCACATTAGCGAAACGGCCTTGGCCGAGCAACATGTCTCTGTTCCAAGCCTGATGTCCTGTGGCTTGATTAGCAGCCTCCTCCTCTGTAGCAAACTCCATTAGATAAACCTTCCAATCGAGATACTGACCAGGGCTCAAACACGCCCGAGCCAGGCTATTCCAATCTTTTGGTGTCATACAATGCCTGCTTAGGGCTTCTACCTGGGCTATAGTAAAGGAAGCTATGACACCATAAGTCCTAACTGATTCAGCCAAGGACTTAATCACTTTAAAGTCCAAGGGCTCATGGAATCGCTGTCCCTGGGCGTCCTGAAATACAGGGAAAGCTAGGGGGAGTCCCAATCTTACTGTTCTCCACACTTCTGGATTAAAGGAACGTCCCGAATGACCTCCTCCTCCGCTGTCCCAGTAGGGTGGTGGTGCCGTGGGCCCCGCCCTATACTCTGGGGAGGAGTAGTATGGCTCCTCTATGCTCAGCGCTTCCCTTTTCTCTCGACTTCCCTTTTCTTTAACCCTTAATCTAACTGTTTCAGCAAGCACTAAGTCATCCTCCTCTGAGTCAGTGGACTCAGGGGGCTCCGACTCAGGAAGATCGGGGTGTAAGTCCTTTCTTCTTCTCGACCCCCTTTCATTGCCTGCTTTTTCGGACCTTTCCTCCTGTAGCTGTTCTAGTGCTACCCGCCCACTCTCCATTGTCTCACTGCAATGCCGGTCCTCTAAGTAGTCTGGGATCGGCTTCCAAATTAGCCCTAACAGCTCCTGTAGAGCTGAAAAAATTGGGAATAAATTCCCCATTATAAAGTCTTTTTTATTTTTATCTTTAAACCCGCTCGTCAGCGAGTCTTATCCTGCTCTCTCTTTAACTACAGAGAAGAGCAACTTATTCCCCGCTTTCGTCGCGGATCCCCGAATTTTCCCGAGGACTTACCGGTGCACCCTCTGACCGTGGAAAGTTCTGGGCTGTCGTTGACCACTCCGCAGGAACACAGGCTCTGCTTCCCCGTACGGGCCACCACTTGTCGCGCGCAACCTCGCCGGAAAGGAAGACGCGACAACCAGCTCTTCTTTCCGCGGTTTATTCAGGACCCCTATACAATCTTCTTCTGCTTGCCTGCTCCGCTCCTCCGCCGCTCCTCCCTGCTGCTGCTTCTGGTCTCTCCTCCCCGGGCAAGCCCGCCCCAAGCTATATACCACAAGGCGTCCAATCCTGGAGTGACACGTGGGCACAGCCGATAGGTCCAGGTACACGGAAGCAATGCCCTAGTCTTAGCCTTAGCCAAATGAGAAGTTGTTTGTTATAGAGAGCACTCACCCCAAGGTGGGGGTGGAAGGCGGAAGCCAGCACCGTCTTTAAGGTGTGGCTGTGTCTTTAAGGTGTGGCTGTGTCTTTAAGGCGTGGCTGTGTCTTTAAGGTGTGGCTGTGTCTTTAAGGTGTGGCTGTGTCTTTAAGGCGTGGCTGTGTCTTTAAGGTGTGGCTGTGTCTTTAAGGCGTGGCTATTCGCAGCTCTCTACAAGTTAGGGTCCTGGGGGAGAAGTTAGTATCCTAGGGGAGAAGTGAGGGCAATGGGGGAAGAAGTTAGGGTCCTGGGGAAAATCATCTTTGAAGGGACCTTGAGACCCAGCATGTGCGCCACCCCAACACCGCTGTTCAGTTGCGGTGAGATGAATGGGCTTCTTCCACCCTGACTGTCCTGGCCCAACTGTACCTCCCCTGAGCTGGCTGCTCGCAGTCTAAGCATCCCCTGCCCCCACCCATTTTGCCAGGATATTGGGTGGACATGGGCAACGGCAGATGCTTGTAGTGCACTGCCAATGCGGAGCCAGAGCTGCGCGGGCTGCCGTGAGGCTCCTGGACACATTTATAGAAAAACAAATGAAGGCCTTCCAGCCTCCAGCCTGCCCTGTCGGGCTCAGAGTTCCACCTTCCCACCCTCACCACAAGAAAAGTGCTGAGCAGACTGAAAAGAACTTGAATCCAACAGAGGATGGAGGGTGCAGGAAAACAGACCCCCGACAGTTGCTCCAGCAGAGCAGTGGCTGGGACTCGCTGGGAGGGTCGGAGAGTGGGTGCTGGGAAGGCAGGAGCCCGTATGGGCTGGGAGTCCGGGCGTGGCTCACAGGCTCTGCACTACTGGGCTTTCTTCTCCAGGACATGCCACAGCTTCTCAGGGTGCAGATCTGAGCGCCAGTTTGTGAGCAGCTCTCCGCTGCTCTGGGCAGTGGGAGGAGAGGGACAGCCTGCAGTGCGCTTGGTTCTTATGAGACACCTGTCCTGGAGGGAAGCTTGACATGGGCTGTGCACATCTGTCTCTCCACGGTGTCAGCGTCCACGAGGGCCAGACTCAGGCCCACTGGTCTTGGAGGTTCTATGTACCAAGCTCTCCAGTTTCACTTGGCAGGCACAGCCACAGCCACGGCGAGCACTCTGCTCTCCTCCAGTGCTAATTATCAGCATCTCTAACATGTGAGTCACATTTGATACCACGATACCGGGGTTACAGGAGGAAGGAGGCAGTGCTGGGGAGGGAGGCCGCCAGCCAGCGGAGCAGCGGCATCCTGGACTCCAGGGTGCAGCACTCCTTGGTCTGGAGTGCTGGACAAGTGGCCGGCATCTCTGATGCAGTCTGAGTCCACGTCTCCGTACCCTGGATTTAATTTGATTTGTTCAAAGGTAGTGTCTCAGTTACTTTTTACTCATTGCTGGAACAAATAAATACCTGACACTCAAAATGGAGGAGTGACAGGTTTATTTAGCTCACAGTTACTGGAGGGTTCAGTCCATACTCTCTCAGCTGGCTACAAGGCAAATAACAGCAATTCATGCAGCAGAAAACAATGAAAAGCAGAGCTCTGCGGTGAAGGTGGAGCTCCTCCAGGGTGGTGTGGCTGCAAAGCTCAAGCTCCTCTGAAGACTGGGGCTTCGCAACCGAAGCCTGGCAGAGAGAAGGAAACTGGGCAGGGTCAGAGGAAGCCTTTCTCAGTTCCTGGGCTGCCCACCTCCAGGGCTGGGCCCCCACACTGACAACTATTTGGCCAAGTTGACACACTGTGTCGGTAACAGTGAGCTTTCTCAGTAAGCCTTAGTCACTTCTCAGCCTGCTCCTCCTGCTCGTGGTAGAGACAGCAACTGTCACGCCACATAGAGCCAAGTACTGTGCCCTAGCACTGCACTCAGAACAAACTCACTCAGGAACTCTCTAAGCAGTGACCAGCTGACCAGCCACTCAGCTCTGGGCAGTGAGGAGGCTGGGGGAAAGGGTGCCATGGGCGTAGCTTGGGTGGAAAAGTGGTCTTTGGTGTGACTGATTGCAAACTGAAGCTCCATGAAAGACCACAACTGGTACCACCCCCTAGAGTGACAGAAACGCTTTATGTGGAACGTGTGGTTAGTCATTCAGGAGGAAGTGAAGTCTAAACCTGACCTCAGGTCCTATTTCACTGACCCTTCCGGTCCCTTATTTCTAGGAGAGAAAACTGATTTACAGACTGCAATTGCAGTGGAGGTGGGTGCTCAAGATGGTCAGCTCTCTGTATCCTGGCCTAGGGCTCCCTGTGGACAGTGGGTGCAGACCCAGGAGTACTGGGGGCAGAGTGGGAGGTGCAGCAAGAGTTCTAGGATGGGACTACGATTCTGGGTACAGGGAGGCAGGCTGGGCATTTGTGTGACACACAGTCAGATTTGTCCTGGGAAACAAAGAAAGCCATTGGAGAAAGCCTTTCTCAGGAGACGAGAGTAAAAGGCAGCCCATCCAATCCACAAGGCTCTCCGGGTGTCCTTAGGGGGCCTGGCTCAGGGGCCAAGTCCGGCTTAGAGTCCTCAGGGCAGCCAGCCAGGGACCCTGCTGTGGGCATACTTTGTGCCCTCCCAGAAATAAACAACAGGCAGCTTCTGTCGCTTCAAAAGGCAAGGAGGCCTGGCTGTGCCTGCTTTTGTTGTTGACTTATTTACACTGAGGCCACTGGTCTCCCTGCACTTCATTCTCATTCATAAACTAAAAACTCTCAGCAAGTGCATGAACAAATAATTGCATGGATGGATGGATAAGAAAGTAAGGCAGCTCTTGAGATCTCCAAAGACAAAAATAAATCTCTCATCTGAGTGAGACAAAGTACACAGCAAGAGAGACATAAGGGGTGGGTAGAGGGAGGCCGGGGATGGGTCTCTTGCAGGCGGGATGGGTCCACGCATCCAAGGCCGGAGGTGAGGGTGAGAGGGAGGGTTGAAGGGCATCTGCAGAGTGGAGATGCCCCATTACGTGGTCCTGACCTCAGTGAGTGTGGACAGTCCAGGCCACAAGATGGCCAGAGCGTATCATCATCAAGAATGAAAAAGGGGGGCTGGGGAGGTGGCTCGTGGAATAATCACTTCACTGGCAAGCGCAAGGGCCTGAGCTCAATCCTCGGTTCTGCCAAAAAAAAAAAAAAGAATGAAAAAAAGGGTACAGAAGGACAAGGAAGGGGCCTGAAGGGGAAGAGGGTCACAGAAATAAGCTGTGCTATGTGTGCCTGCCCACCCCAGACGGTCACAAGCCGCATGGACTGTGAATGCGCTAATGAATGAAATAAAAACAAACAAGGAAAGATAAAACAAAATGCACTCAAACAGCACCAGGCTTGCTTAACAGACTTCAGCCTTGCTCGTGCTGTGCTCCTGTGCCCTTGCTGAGCCATGAGCACTTGGCAGAAACCCAGCGAGCTTTCACAGGGACTGCAGAGGGCTCTGGGCCCCGTTAGGCTGGGCTCCTTCAGTGTGCGAGCAGCCAGCCCTGTTACCTTGCCCAAAGGAAGCTGTGGGTTGGAGCTCAGGCACCTTGTGCAGCACAGCCACTCAGGGGCTGCCTCGGGAGGGGGAGGAGGATGGCGCGTGCTGTAGCAGGCTGAGGCCTTGTGCGGTGGATGGAAGGGACCCTGGAGGGTGCCCAGGCTGCTGCAGCCCAGAAGGACCCAGCGTGCAGGGTGGGCACCACGGAGGAAGGGGTCCGAATGGCTGGCCCGCTGATGATTCCCAGCCAAGGTGTGCCCAGCTGCGACAAGAAGAAAGCCAGCAAAAGTCGCCTGGTGTGCCAACTTGCACTTATTTCCAGGGTCTCCTGGGAGCAAACCCATGAGCAGTTTGAGAGGCTTAACAGTCAGCCAGAGGTCCCTAAGGGAGGGGCACACTCCTATCCTGGGTGGGGCTCTGAGGGTGAGGGCTGGGCACCCTCCCAGTGCCTTGACACAGCTGTTTTATGCTAATGACCTCAGCATAATCTGTGTCAAATTCCAAGGAGAGTTCTTTCCTTTTTGTAATGACAAGAATTGTTCATATTTTCTAAACACACGATTATCAAAGCTTGTATTTGCTTTAAAAGAGCTCTGCAAATGAAGGGATTATGGAGGGTTGGAAATGAAAAGATTTATGCTCATTTGAAGTACTTTACAAGTCAAACGTGCTAATATTAAAATTCAGCGCCTGCCTCGATGCCCGAGGGTGTCAGTGGCTGTTGATGCAGTGGTCATTGCATCCGAAGCATCTGCACTTGGTGTAGCTCAGGAGCAAGCGGCAGGCACGGCAGACAGGGAGGTGCCTGGCCATCTCCGGTGGACCCAGACCCCAGGCCGTGGGCCAGGAGAGCCTGGCTCTCACCTCAGCCCCACTTCTGAGGAGCTGCCCCACCCAGCACAGGCAGCTCAAGATTCCCACAGCCGTCCTCCCCCCATAGCGTGCACAGCAAGGACCAGCAGATGCAGTCCTGGGGCGATGATGCAGCAGATCACCTCCTGCTGCCCTGACACCATTGGTGTTACTCTGCCATGCACAACAGGAAAAGATTCTTGAAGCAAAAGCATCTTTATTGGCTGGAACCTGATGGGGTAGCACCTTTGAGGTCAGGGTCCCCAGCACCACCCAGTCCCTGGAGAGACACAGCTGTGCCAGGCTGGGGCCTTAGTTTCCTTTTCCAGGCCTCACTTGGGCCCAAGAGGCACCAGCATCTGCCCCCAGGGCCACCTTCACACCTGAGCAAACTAGGTCTTCAAAGAGTCAGGTTCCTTTTCCCTGGGATTCGCACTTTCACTTCCAAGTGTGCACCCCAGCACCTCCTCCGGATGTCACCCTGACCTTTCTGCTGTGTCCCTCCTGCCCAGGCATCCTCTCCCACTGCACCTCCTTTCCCTGGGCCAAGGCCTCCTTATCCACTTGCCTGCTGAGCAGTGCCTCATGAACCTGCAGGCAGCCGGGCTTCTGAAGACTATGGGGCTCCTCGCCCTGCAGAAGCCCTGGCCTTGAGTGCCTGGACGAGCTGCTCTCCGTGCAGGTTTTCCTGGCCTTCTACTGCCTGCCTTGCAGACTCTGAACAGAGCTCTTCAGGTAGCAAGGCTTCTTCTCTCTGCTAAATGAGGGAGCTGGACTCAGTCTCCTGTGCTGAAACATGGAGACCAGTCTATCGCCCATGGGCCACTGATCGAGGGCATAGTCCCAAGGACTCCAAGCTTCCTGGGCATGAAGGGCGACAGGCAGTTGAGCTGGGGAACCCTCATGCCTGAGCAAGACGGAGGATGAAGCCGGCTAGAAGCAGCCTGAAGAGAGCACAAATTTGTACTTCAGCATAAACGTGACTTTTAAACCTGGCCTCCAGAGTAGTTTCAGCTGGGGTGATTTGGACCTCCTGCCAGCGGATGTTCCCTACTGGTATTCTGTCAGCTATACACAGTATCCCAGGAACACAGAATAAAGCATAAGACAAAGAACACTGGTGGGAAAAGAACCTACTCTTTCTAACATCACACCTGCTCTAGGCCAACTGCAAAAGGCGCTGGGCCTGTGTGACACCACCAGACTCCAACCCAAGGAGGAAACAACCTCACACCTGCCCCGTGCCCCATGAGTTAGGGGGCTGGCCAGCACTCAGGGGCAGAGCTAAGCCCATGTGCCCAGCAGGGGCACCCGCAGCAAAGTGGCAAGGTGCAGGCGCCAGTGTGTGAGCCACAAAGGACGGCAGAGACATGGCATCTTCTCGCAGTCACTTATTTATTTGCTCAGAGGCTGAGGAGTCACCAAAGTCAACCGTGTAAATGACTTTTCCCCACCATCCCAAAGCCTGAAGCAAAATGGACGAACAGAGAAGACCGAAGTTCTCCTGCTGCCCCTGCGCAAGCGGCTTCCCAGGCTGCAGAGACCCACGAGTTTGGTAATCAAGGTGTTTCATGATTTAATTTACCTTGATTAGCACAGCAATTTGCTCTGCGCTCGGTAGCACTGCTCATCAATTTCAGCAACTGGTGGAGGGAAAACACCATGCAGACTGTGCTCTGGGCCCGAGCCGCCAATCAACCTTGAGCACCTGAGTCGGCCTGCGCTCTACCCTGTTGTTTCTTGCCTGACTCCTCTAACATCTTCTGTGACTCTCAAGTCTGAGGAAGGACAGCTCACACCCAGGGATGAGCTGAGGTGATACCGTACTGTGTTTGGGCTCGGGACAGAGGTCTTACCCTCCTCCAGGAGGGCCTTGTGTGTCTGCAGGGAACAAGGGGTGTCAGCCTCACGCCCAGCACAAAGCAGGGCCTCTCGTGCTGCTCGCTCAGAACATGGTTTACATAGGTAAACGAGATGCCGCTGCACTATCAGTGGAATGGCAAAAATATCAAAGCCACAGCACTCAGATGGAAAGGGCTAGATTCTAGCCCACATCTCAGCCACAGAAGTCAGGTCCCTGGGGAGACACCACCTGCCCAGTGCAGTCGCGTGCTCATGGCGCACACGCGGCCCACGTGTGTGGAGGGCCTGTGTAAGCACAGAGCCGCTGCTGCTGGGAAGCCCACAGCCTGTGATGCCACATGCTAGCCAGATGCCCAGCAGACCGCCTGTCCGGGTGCCTCGAGATGCACCAGTGTTGTCAGATCCCCTGCAGCGCTTGTCACGGTGTGAGCAGGGTGAGCGGCCTCCTAAATTAGGATTTCTTCATTGCAGATGTGCATAAACTATGTTTCCCTCCCTTGCTTAGCAACTGAATTAAATCAGCAACCATCTGGATCCTCCAGCAGTAACACGTTTACTAGAGAAAGATGAGGACAGCTCTTTGGCGATGAGGCCGGAAGCCCAAGTGGTGCACGTGGCAGATAAGTCAGGGTGCAAAATGAATGCGCGGCAGGGCTGCCTGCCTGGGCACCAGGCCTCGGGGCTGTTTCCCACTCTCACTGCTGCGTCTAAGTGAGACAGCTACAGGGCAGGGGTCAGGCATGGAAGGTGCCAGGGCCCCAGGGCCAGCCTGGGACAGACAGCAGGAGGGGCAGCCTGCTGCTGGGCTGGGGGTGCACGCCAGGGTGCAGCTCCGGTGTCAGAAATGCACAGCCCGGAAGGTCAGGGCAAAGCCCCGCACGCGGCAGACTGGCAGCAGGCCTGAAGCAAGGCAGAGGCAGCGGCCGGAGCTGGGACTCTTGCGAAGGCTTCAGGTGGAGCCCAGAGTAGGGGGAGGGAAGTGGCTCCTCCACTGGGTCTCTGGGAGCCACGGCCCGTGCCTGCTGATCTCTGGGCAGTGCCTGCCCTCCTCTCCCACTTCAGGTGTGGTCTGCCCTGATCTCAACACTGGCAGCGCGGAGAAGGTGCCACACCTTGCCCCCTCGTGTTTCCTTTCAAGCAGCTCAGTGGGTCCTCGCATCGCAGAGCCCTGACTCTGGCCCCCAGGTCAGTGGGCTGGCTGACAGCCATCTTCAGGTAGCCCAGAGACCCAGGAGAGCCACCTTCTGCCTACGGCATGTAGCTGGGCCTCCTTCCCCTGCCACAGTTCGTCTCCTCTGCTCTGTGTTGCCACGGGGTGGGACCCCTTCCCGTCGTCTCTGCAGTGGATCAGATCCCTGCCACAGACCTGGCTTCAGCCCCACATGAAGACTCTGTTGTGAGGTGGAGGGTGTGGCCAAGCCCTCCCAGGGTGCGTGCAGCAGAAATAAATCCCATTCCTGCCTCCTGGGAGCCAGACTCAGGAGGCAGCCTGCAGAGCCGCCGCAGGTGGGCGCCTGAAGGCTGGCCTGCAAGACAGGCTGCCTGAGGGCAGCAGCACAGGACATGGGCAGGCCAGGCTTCCTGGCTTCCCGGCCCTTGAGCAGGGCATCCAGCTCCACCCCACCTTCACAGTAAAGCCAAAAGCTGCACAAGCAGGTGACAGGCATCGCTCAGTGACAGATGACAGCTGGAAGCCAGACAAGAAAGGCTGGCCCATTAGCTCGGGGCTGCCCCAAACACACCTGCCCCGGGATCAAGCCTGCTAGAGAGAAAGGGCAACATAGTTCGTGGTTTACTGTGCCCATTTGCCTACCCCCAAGGCAGTCAAAGCCTTGATTCTGATGGCCAGCACTGATTTTGACAGTGGAAGCTCTGAGCTCATCCAGCTCCCGCTTCCCACGAGCATGAGCCCATGCAGAGGCCCAGGTTGAGGTGTCTGTGAAGCAGTGCCATGTCTTGCCAGACTGGCATCTGCTGACCTGTGACCAGACCCGAGTCACCACTCAGCCAGGCCGTGGTCAGGGGAGACCTGTGTTCCCCTCAGCTGCTACCTAACCCAAGTGGCTGTCTTGCCAGAAAGGTATGCTCTCTTGAGTTCATGAGAAATCTGGGCTGCGACCCCGAGAGAAGGGGCTGCCCAGATGGCGGCACCCGACCTCACTCTCAGGAGCAGGCAGCTTCGGGTTCTACAAATTCATGGCAGAGGCGCTTGGAGGAAAAGCAGCTCCACCTTCAGTTCTGAACATGGAAACATGGGAGCAACTAGACAGAAAAGGGTCGGCTTCTGGGAGGGACCCTTCCCCAGGGGTGTGGCCCCCAAACCAATAGGGCACAGCAGAATCCTCCCGGAAGGACCCCGCCCCACCGCTGTGGGCTCTTTGTGGGGGCCGTGCACCCCTGCTCCTCCACTGGTACCTGCCCCTCATCCCCAGAGCCCACCCGGTCTTCTGCAGTAGGCGGGGCCCGGGGAGCCGGAACAGCCAGGAGTGCTTTCCCAGATCCGGGCAGGAAGCTCTTTGCTTTCATATGACAAGATCATCTATGTAGAGTCCAAAAGAATAAACATCCCCCTTGAAACAAGTAGCAATTGTAGCAAAATGGCAGGGCAAAGCTTCAGTGCATACAAACTTACTTCTTTCCTAAATACTGGCCATGAATAAGTGATATTTGAAATTAAGAATTGATTATCATGTACTTTAGTAACCTTAAAAATGAAATAGCTAGGTACAAATTTTTAAAATATGTGCGCATCTATATGAGGAATACTGCGAAGCACTTATGAAAGAAACCGAAGAATTGACTGGGCCACTCTGGGGGCCAGGAAGACAGCTTGGCTGAGACGTCAGGCCTCTCCACCTGGATTTATGGATTTGGGGCAGTCCTGGTCAAAATCCCACAGAGCTGTTTTGATGGGCTGTAAATTTTAGAGAGAGAGGTAAAAGGCCCAGTGTGCTCGGCACAATGCTGGGGGTGGGTAGAGTTAGAGGGGCTGCTGTCCGCCTACAGGCCCCCTGGAAAGCCACCAAGAGCAGACAGCATGGGGTCAGCCGGGTGACGGCACACCAGGCAGTGTGACAGGACAGGGAGCTGCATGACGACAACCAGTTTGTCTCTCACAAAGGGGAGCAGCAATGTCATTGAGCAAAAGGTTTTTCAATAAAAGATGGTGCAATAAATGAATATTCCCATAAAAAAAGAATCTGGACAAGGCTTTCACACTCTACATAAAATTAGCCCAAGGCAGGGCCTGCTGTGGCTCAGTGGCAAAGTGTTTGCCTGGTATGCACGAGGCCCTAGCACACCCCCAGGAATGAGCTGGAAATGACTGCAGTCCATGACAGTGGAACTCCTGGAAAGCCTGGGTGATGCCAGGCGTGGCAGCAGTTTCATGGGTGCTGTGGGAAGGCCTTATCTATGAAAGGACGGGCTGATAAGCTGGACTTGACTGAAATCGGAATGTTCTACCTTACCGAAGCCAGTCCCGAGAGAATGGGAAGACAAACACAGGCCTGAAGAAAATGTTTGTGGAAGGCGCATTTGACAGAGAATTGCCATCTAAAATATATCACAAACTTTGAAGCTGGACAATAAGAAAATAAACAACCTGTACCTTAAAAATGGACCAAAGACCTTAAGATGCATCTCACCGAGAATCACATATGATGGCAAATCCGCATATGACAAGATGCTGTGCATCTGGACCAAGGGGGACACTATTTAAAGTAACAGTGGGACCCCGCCACACTGAATGAGCATGGCCAAGCCGGGACTTCTGACCGCAAGCCCTGGTGTTACAGCTGTGTCCAGATGTCCCCCAGCCTCACGTGGCCACAGGGGTGGCCTTTGCAGAGCTGTCCGGATCGAGGGTATGTGTGGCTGGGCTGGAGGATGTGAGGAGCACTGCTAGGACCAAGAACAGTAAGCTTAAGGGTGTGCATGCTACGGGCCTGGGGGCCCACAGCATGGGGACGGCACGAGGGCTGCTGCGGCCCTTGCTGCTGCCGGCTGCCTTCTGCAGGCCCCGCCCTGCCCCGCGCTGTTTCTCCTCGCCATGCCCTCCTGACATGCACCCTGGGACTGAAACTTCCAAAAGCTATGAGCCAAATAAACCTTCCCTCCTTTGCCTGTGAGCCCTGGGTGTTTGTCTCAGCAACGAGAAAAACAGCCAAGATGGGGGGGGGGAAGATCTGGAGCAGCAGGATGCCCGGGTCCTCGCAGGAGCTGTGCAAACATTAAGCCACTCAGGAGAACGTGAGAGAATTTCTTATGAGACTAAACATGCTTTTACTGAATAACCCATCATTGCACTCTTCACTATTGTATTTGCTCAAAGAAGTTGAAAAGTTTTGTTCATACAAAAACAACTCTTTGATGCTTATAGCAGGTTTATGGATAATTGCCAAAACTTAAAAACAACCAAGATGTCTTTTAGTAGGTGGAGGGATAAATGGGTATTATGCAATGTTAAAAATAAACTAGCCATTGAGCCCCAGACCCGGGGAGTCTTAAATGCACACTGCTGCCTGACAGGAGTCAAGGCCAGTTCCAGCTGCATGCCATTCTCGGGAAGGCAAGACTATGCAGACAGTAAAAGGAAGCAGCAAGAGGCAGGCCGGTGAGGACGCAGGGCAGTGAGGCCATCCCGTATGACACCCCACGTGGGCGTTGTCCCCACCTCCACGTGTGCATGAGCAGGGAGCTCTTCCGCCCACCATGGCCTCTGTGTGTCCACAGTGTGACAGCAAGGATCAGCAGGCGTGACCGGAGCAGCCCTGCTGGCGTGCGGATAACTCAACGGCCATGATGGGGCCGGAGGAGCCGGGGATACGCTAGTGCTTTCCCCTCAGTTTTGTTGTGAGCTTCCAACTTTTCCAAAAAGAGAAAATATTTAAAAAGTGGCAAAGACATTAAGTATAACAAAGAACGAAGAGGTGCTTTGGTCATCCGTTCCCACCTGGATGCTGAGCTGGCCCAGCCAGGAGCACATTCCTTCCAGGAGCACGTCTCTGGTCTCCACTGTGCCCTCAGATGCGCAGCTGTCCGCTCGAGGGCGGCCCACCTGTGCTGTCGTGCAGAGCTGCCCTCCTTGCAGTGTGTGCCTGTTGCCATCCAGATGCCTGCAGGGTGAACATGTGGTGAGAGTCTTCCGTCAGCAGCAAGAGAAAAGTCAGGGGACCCTTGGCTCAGATACCCGCAGCCGCAGAAAGTCACAGTTGTCGAGGAGCCTTTGTGGGGGACTTTGGCTTCAGTGCTTCGTGTACCACACAAATTGTGGTGGAGAGCTAGGCCTCCTCGGTGGCTCTGAGGGACACCTGCACACAGGGCTCTACTCTCCAGCTGTGATCTCAGCTCATGACCTGCCCAGCAGCAGCCTGCTTTCACCATCGCCCTGGTGGGGCTGGTGTCCTCCTAGTGACAGAGGAACCATACACCGTGCCTCAGAGATAGACCACCAACCTCAGGCCCAGCAGGAGACCCTCAAACACCCCTGTGAATGTTGGCTGCATCCAGAGAGTGGGGCCACATGCACAAGGACCCCAAGGGGAGACATAGCTCATCCCAGAGCACTGGGACCCTGCATCAACCTTCTCGGCAGGGGCTGGCGGGCTCTGCTTCCCCACAGCCTGCCGTGCCCCTGACCTATAGAGCTCGGCCCCTGGGGATCTTAGAGCTCTCCCCACTGTGCCTGGAGCAGCATGCCTGCCCGGCAGCCCTGGAGATTCACCCTTGGTGTCTCCCAAGACCAGCCTCATGTCCTCGTCCCATCTGTCCACCACGAAGTGGCCCCAGGCTTCCCTCCGGCCCCTCTGGGGGTCCAGGTCAGGACACACACAGGTGCTGATGTCCCCTTTCCAGAAGCATGTGTCTTTTGGTCAAGTTTCCATGAAATACTACATGACTGCACAGGCTGGCAGGTGTCCCACAGATGCCTGTGCAGCCCGTGGCCATGCTCAGTGTTCTTGAGAAATAAAAACATAGTATCTTATTTTTCAGTTTCACTTTTAAGTTCATTACTGATAAAAGACTACACTGTGAAATTAAACAACCTAAGACGTACAGTTGCAGTCCTCCAGCTCATGAACGTGGAGGGCCTAGAGGAGAGCTGGGTGCTCTGCTCAGGGCTCCCCGGGCTCCACGTCCTCACACGCTGTCTGGACCCCAGGTGCCACCCTCCAGGTCCTCTGTGGCTTTTCCAGGGCATACCTGCTGGGCTGCTATGTAGCTCCACCACAGACCCCTGCGAATGCTGCACCTTCCAGCACCTGCGACCGAGAGGACCCGCCTTCCCTGGCCCCTCCCGGCACAGTGCACACAGGCACCGAGAGTGACAGTCACTGTCATGCTGTGGCAGGCCGGAGCAGTAGGTGGAATGGCCTGGCACCCTCCCCACGTCTTCTCACATCAAGGGCTGCCTGTGCCTCCTGAGCTCACATCTCAGCACTGCGACAGCCCTGGCACACTGGCCGGACACAGCAATGGTCCCCAAAGCTGTCCAGCTGGAGTACTTCCCTGCAGCCATCGCTGCCATGCTGGAC
The DNA here is from genome assembly GCA_004027165.1 of Ctenomys sociabilis. Classification (NCBI taxonomy): domain Eukaryota; kingdom Metazoa; phylum Chordata; class Mammalia; order Rodentia; family Ctenomyidae; genus Ctenomys; species Ctenomys sociabilis. The sequence continues at coordinate 10,096 of PVKA01032900.1, read as the reverse complement.
TTAACAGATTCTTCCGGGAATTCTGCAAGTGCAGGTGGCTCCTGCCAGGGCAAGCATGCCACGTCCTTCCCAGCCTCCCTGGTGGACGCCATCTCTTATGCACTGCAGAGCTCAGCCCTGGACTGGAGGTAGACAGTTTATCCTTGCAGAGGCGACTCCCAGAGTCCAGAGCCTGGGTCCTGCTGGACTCAGAGCTGGCTTCTCTCTAGCAGGTGCCCTGGGTTCAAGCACTAGACCCCCAGGCCTGGTGCCTGCCCCAGCTGTGAGTACCTGCACTCTTTCTGAAGCACTGTGGCTACGGTGCTTTCCAAAGCACCCAAGGAGCCTGTGGGTATTGAGATGACACTTGTAGCATGTTGGAGAAGCAGCAGGTAAATGTGGAAGCGAGAGTGACCACAGCAAGCTTCTGAGAGACTGTCCTCCTTCACCTTGTATCCTACTGTATTGCCATCTCCAGTAGGATCCCGACAGCAGCAGACTGGCCACATGTTTCTCAGACTCCTTCTCACCGGCTTCTAGTGGTGGCACAAACACTCCTGAGGTCTCCCACGGCTGTCTGTCTCGCAACAGGATTGGCCACCTACAGACGCTTCTAGGGGGTTTTCCTCAGGCAGATCACAGACCCAGCAGAGGAAGAAGGCAGTGGCCTTGCCATGATTTGCAGGAAAGAACATTTGTATGGACTAAAACCTGGGGAAAGTTTCACAGGGCTCAGAATCTCACTTAAACCTACTATCGAGATGTGGAGCTGGAATCTGGCTCCCTGAAAACATTAATTTTGAAAAATGTGTATGTTTTCTCTGTGCCTCTGCTCTAAATTCTCCAGGTGTCTGACAGTGGCTGAACAGGAGCTCACACTAATGGAGCTGCAGACTGCTCAGGATGGCATTTAGCTCACAGAGCTAGGAGCAGGGAAGAGCAGCCCAGGGCCACAAGTGCGGGGCGGGGGTTCTAAGGAGCCAGAGCGACGCCCTCGGCCAGATGCCAGGAGAGGCTGTGACTATGCGGTATGTCCCCTGCTGCGTGGGGTCCATTGGGACTGGAAACCGTATGAGTGCTCCACAGGGAATTAGCAGGAGGAGGAAGAGCCAGGGTGGCCCCAGGCTCTCCGCACCAGCGCCCGCAGGGCTGTGTGCATGCTGATGCGGCTTGCCATCACAAGAGAGTGGCCGTGAAGTCAGGCGAGACCCCTCGAGGAGGAGGCTGGGGAGAGGCAGGAGCGCTGAGCTCAGCAGAGTGGACGGCGGCGCGCGAGGGGTCAGCACAACACAGAAGGATGCCAAGAAGGTCACAGGGCACCGCATGGGCGGAGAGCAGGGTGTTTCAGGCCAGGGGTGCTCCAACAGTACCCGCACGGATGTCAGACTTGGAAAGGCAGAGGAAACGACTCAGATGAAAGGGCAATATCAAGGTGGGGGAGAACCCAACCGTTCTCCAGAAAACGACTTCCATTAGAGGCTGCACCGGCTCCGCCCCTGGAGACGGCCTCTCCTGGTAAGGCGTCTGCCCCCCTTGCACGCACAGAAGGAAGGCTCCGACCTTCTTTACGTTTCTGTCAAGGGGGAAATGCCTTCAGAATCATCACTGCTGAAAATCCAGCTTCCTAAGATCAAAGGGGAAAGAGAGGCAGCTTTGTCACGTCAGCTGCTAGGGGAGCCCTGCGAGCCGGACGCGACCGAGGAAGCTCCGGAGCGGAGGACGCGGCAAAGCTAGGACGCGGCTCGCTCCGCAGTTCGTAGTCTCGCCCAGAGTGTCTGCTCGAGCCGCTCTGGAGCTCCAAGTCAATTACCCTTGGAACACTTTAGAATAAATGGCAAACTCATTTCAAAATTACTGAGAAGTCAGAGGTGCAAACTGCAGGTTTGTGGAGCCAGAGAGTAGACTTTCGCGATGTTTGCCGTCTCTGTTTTACTTCTTAAAGTTGCAGGGGCCTCTTTTCCTATAAACAAGTCCCGCGTGCAGCACACACCAGCTTTGCTGTGCACGCGCTGCGCGTATCATACTTCATGTCAGTCAAGAATTTTAGGACTCCACTTAGGAAAACAGAAGTACCAGCTGCCTGCTGCGGGCGCCAGTTAAATTAGTAATAAGGAAGCGGAGCTGGTCCTACTGAAACAAATGCAGTCATGGTCCAAGCAGTTTGCCCTGTTTCAAACTGCTAGGTCGTTCCTTGTCATTACATAGCTGGCAAAAGTTTTACAAATCCGAATTTTTGTTGTTTTGGTTTTTTTGTTTTGCTGCTGTTTTGTTTTCTGTGTTTGGTCCCTGGTCTCACTACAGTTTGGAGTGAGACCCACACTTGGTCGCCGGCGTGTCGCGCCCAGGGCCAGGGCCAGGGTGGCATGCGGTGTGGGGCCTTCCCCTGGCCCTTGCGCTTGCCTACGCAGGCACTTAGTCCACTCAGCAATCTCACCGGCCCTACCAATCTCAATTTTAAAGAATCAGTTCTCTGGAGGGCGGAGTGATATTAACATTGCGTCACTATTTAGTAATGTAAAGGGCTCAGAGAGATGAGTGTAGGTGGAGCTTGCCCAGAGTGGCTGTCGTTCTTGGCAAAAAAAAAAAAAAAAAAAAAAAAAAAGTCATCAACACGGTACTTTAGGTTTGGGTTCACAGTCACTAAAGGGAACGGCTGACCTCAATGGCATGGTCACAGGGGAAAGAGCGGCGACTCCGGAGGAGCTCAACTCCGTCACGGTGGATCTTCCTCCTCGATTCAGCTGCAACTCCTCAGAGAACCTAAGGGTGCGGGCAGGCACCGCGGGGGCTCTGACCCACCCTTCTGAGAGTTCCGGGTTCCTGCTGACCACTGACGCTGAGTTCCCTGCGTCTGTGTCAGCCGTCTTTCTTTCCTGACTGTGCGGTCTCTCACCTTGACTGAGTGTGCTCGGGAACGGCCCTGCCCCTGCGGGAGCCCTGGTGCAGGCTCCCTGGAGAATCAGTGTGCTCTCCTCGCAGGGAAGAAAACTGCCTGGAGTGTGACCCGGCGCTCGCCCCACCTGCTACAGGCAGGGAGCCTGTCTCCACACTTTCATCTCCTGCTGGTGATTTTCGGCTTTGCGCGTGCCAAGATCCAAACCTGTAGCACTTGGCCACGCATTCATGAGCATCCTGGGATGCGAATTTTCCAAACTTTCCCTTTGATGAGCCCATAAACCATATTCATCAGGGTCAAAGTCTTAAGTAAGGACAATCTAAAATTAGACAGTTTTAGCTTGTTGCAAATCTTACACCATTTCTAAATAAAAAGGAAAGCTGCTAGCTGACGCTGGTCTTGCCCAGCATTCAGAAGGCCCTGTGTTCAGTCCCCAGCAGGGCAGGGAACTCCTTTCCTGCAAATGCATGCAGATCTGTGCCCTAACTGGGCTCCACAGTGCTGCCCCAGGCCCTGGGAATCTCACCACAGGCTCACAGAAAGAGAGGGCGCTCAGATTTGCAAGTGCAGGAAGTGGAGGGCAGACCCACCTCCCTCTATACCCTGGGGAGTGATCCCTCCACAGGGCGTGGACTTCTCTGTTCCCTTTCATGTAAGCAGCTGTGACTCCAAACACCTGGAAAGAACTTTCAACAGTTCCTGCTGCCGTGCTACCTGCTTCCCGTAGCTGGAAATGCAGACATCATGTCAGTGTGGAACTCGCCAACCTCCCCTTGCTTTTTTTTTTTGCTGGAAGATTTGTGTACAGCATTGAAAGGTTTTTAGTAGGGTGTTTATTCTTCCCTTTATTAATTCAGAAAAAGAAAATTGCAAAGAAGTTGCAGTGCTGAAAATCGTGACGTGCACTGATGTCAAGGGCACAGCTATTTTTCACTCGCTGGCGCTTCTTGCTCTGTCTTGCTGCTTATTTTATGGAGCATTCTGCATATGAAGTGGCATACAGCTTTGCAAAGACAGGAGAATGAATGAGGATAGCCCTTCTGCTGACCTGGGAGGGGTATTCTCCACTTGACAGTAGAAGAAGCAAGTAACAAAAGCATAGGCAGAGGGAAAAGAAGTGACAGAAATATGGGAAGGAAACTCCAGGGAGAGTCAGTCCACGTCCTCGGGCTTCAGAGGCTTAAGGACACCTTCCTCCTTCTGTGGTACCAGTTGCTACATCTCTCGCTCATTTCCTACTGCAGCTTTTTGAGTCTTCTCTTTTCCCTTCACCTAGCTAAGACTGACAATTTTGTTGATCTTTTTTAAAATAAATCATTCTTATTTATACTGACTTTTGTGGTCTATTTTCTTATGCTATAATACTTATTATATGCTTCCTGTTTGCTGAGGGTTTAGTTTACTCTTCTTTTCCTTGTGATATGTGTGGGTCATTGGTCTAAGATTTTGCTTCTTTTTAAATGTCAGTATATTCACTGCCCATACAAAATTCCCTTTTAGTTATGTTTTCATTGTATTGCATAATTTTGCAAAGCTGCTTCTTGGTTTTACTTTGTCCTAAGGGATTTTCTAATTTCCCTGATTTCTCCGATAGTATATTAGTTTAAGAATGTGCTGCCTGACTTCCGGGCCTTGGTTAATTTCCTGATTTTTTTATTCATTTTATTGAGAAACAAATAGCAATGACACAGTTTTAAAACCGATTAGTAGGACAGTTTCAATAATCAGTACATTGCATATTGTTATCTTCATAGTGGTTATTCATAGTACAGGATGCAGACCTGATATCCTGTCCAAGCACTATTAGAACAAATCTTTCTTTTCATTGAATTAAGAGAAAGTAGCTGTATATACAGCCCTAAGTATTTTGTATATACAGGTACAAAATGGTCCTTCATTTATATCCCCTTTGTTTAGTTTCATCAGAGAAGGGCATTCCATTGCCATTTAAATATCATAGGTGTGAAAATTCAGCAAAATAATCCAATATAGTCCAGTAGTGCATAATGATGTTTTCTGCTGTTCAGGGCTCACTTTCCTCCAGTGTAACTTTGTAGGAGTCTCTGGGTCATAGATCTCCCCTGTCCCTAAGCCGCTTGCGGAAGGCTTGCTCAACAGCCTGTGGCGTCATTGGAAGGCCATGGAAACTTCAGGGGTAGGGCTTAAAGGGAGGAAGTGAGGTCACTGGGCGTGGCCTGGACTCTGGCTCCTCCCCTCTCTCTTCCACACTTCTTAGTTACTGTGAGGCTTGTGGCTCCCTCTGTGGTGCGCCCTCTCTCAAGATGAGCTGCCTCATTCCAGACCCAGAGTGTTGTGGCCACCAGACATGGGCTGGACCCTCCAGAACCGTGAGCCAAAAGCAGTCTTTCTGGTCTGTGTTCATCCTCTCTGGTGTTTGGTCACAATGGTGGAAAGCTAGCACATTCTATTATTTCCGTGTTTTAAAATGCATTAGCCGGGCGCGGTGGCGCATGACTGTAATCCCAGCACTCGGGAGGCTGAGGCAGGAGGATTGCAGTGAGTTCGAGACCAGCCTGAGCTGCAAAGTGAGCTTAAGGCCAGCCTGCATAGTGAGACCCTGTCTCAAAAGGACAAAAATAAATAAGTAAATAAATAAAATAAAATAAATAAATAAAATGCATTAAAACTTGTTTTTTGAAACTTATTTTTAAAACTACTTGAGGCCGATTTTTCACAACATGTGTTTGAAGAGGATGCTCCCGCTGCTCCCGCTCCTGCTGCTCCCGCCGCTGCCGCCGCTCCAGCTGCTCCCGCCGCTCCCGCTGCCGCCGCCGCTGCTCCCGCTGCTCCCGCCGCTCCCGCCGCTCCCGCTGCCGCCGCCGCTGCTCCCGCCGCTCCCGCCGCCCCCGCCGCTCCCCCCCCCGCCGCCCCCGCCGCCCCCGCCGCTCCCGCTGCTCCCGCTGCTCCAGCTGCTCCCGCTGCTGCAGCTCCCGCCGCTCCCGCTGCTGCTACCGTGTTCTGTGCGGGGCTCTCATGGTCAATAAAGAGCCCACAGAGTTGCTCAGGTCCTGTTCCCCTCAGTCTGTCTGCTTGTTCTGCCCATTACGGAAGCTGAGTACTGAAGTCTCCCACTACTACACGGCTGTGTATTTTCCCTTCAAGTCCTCATAATATTTGGAGATCCTGATATTTAGTGCATAAATATCCTCAAGGAGAGTTGTACCTTCAGCCATAATGGACCTAACTTTGCCTAACCCGACCATCCTAAAGAGCAAAACTGAATCAATGGCACCTCTTGCTATGAGGTGAAAGAAGCCTGCGCAGCAGACGACGGTGGCGCCTCCAGCACTGGTGGGTCCTGAAAGGGGATCTGGGGCTGCGCAGCAGAGCTGTTTCCACGTGGGCGGGGGTGGGGCGGGCACTGGACCTAGGACGTGGCAGCAAAGCCACTTCCTCACTCCAGCCTTTGGCTGGGCCAGCAGATGGCCCTGCTCTGGGAAGGAAGAGAGCCAGACACGAAGCCACACAGCCTAGCACTGTCAGGGATTACAGCCACCTGGGCCCCTTGGGTCCTCACTGATTGATAGGAGTTGGGGTTTCCAGCTGTAGGCCCTAAATATCTATTAAGAGAAAATAAAAATTCTCCACTGGAGATAAGACAGTTCAGAAACTCAAGTTTTCCCTAGAATTTTCACATAGAAGTTCTTAATACGTTTAAGGAATTATAAAACCAAGTCAAATGCATAAGTCAGTAACTGAAACTATATGAAAAACCAAATTTGGAATTCTAGAACTGAAAAGGGATACAAAAGTTGAGAATTTAAAGAACTTATTGGCTGGGTGTGAAATCAGATTTAGATATAGGTCAAGTGTGGAAGATTTGTGATATCTGTGGCTGGGATCTGTGGTGGGCTTCCAGCTGGTGGTCAGCTTGCTCCACCCAGCTGAAGTGAGCTAGCGTGGTGCTAGGTGTGGGAGGCCCACCTGAGGGCTGTTGCCAGCAGCATGTGAAGCGGAACTGGAAAGTTGCTGGATGAACGCTGTGAGGGATGCTATTTGAGAAGCTGTTGGGAGCTTCTGGCCCTCCTGGGCTGTTCTGCTGGTGGACCTCGACGTGCTGGCTTTTCCTGGTGAACTTGACTGTTCTCACTGGAGTAGGAGCTCAGGGCCTTGTTGTTGCTGAGAATGGCTATGGTTCATGTTGAGAATGCTCAGCTCCTCACCTTGAGCAATACTTCTGGGCTCCAGAGGGGAAGGTGATGCACTGCTCAGCCTCCTGCAGAAGCTTGTCGTGTTGGCTTTCGTGATGGGATCTAAGCTATCCTCATCATTGGATGGGCTCGGACCTCCCTGTTGCTGATGATGTGTGTGATAATTTTCAGGGGAGCTCTGGTTTTTAGTTTGAGTATTGCTTCCTGGCTCTAGTGCAAATAAACTCAGCCTGCTAGCACAGATCCTTCTAAAAGATGTTTTCTAGCTTCCACCACTGGCTCTTGGGCCTTTCCGGTGCAGGTCCTTAAAACAGTCCTAGCTGAGACTGTGTCATGGACTCCAGGCCTCCTGTCGGACTGTAGGGAGCGTTGTCATGGGCTCTAGGTCTTCAGCTGGACTCCTGCAGGACACTGCCATGGGATCAGGCCCTCAGCTGGGGTCTTTGGTCTTTAGTGTGTAGACAGATTTCCTGCACTCTCTTGTTGTATATGATTCTTTGGATAATTATTATAAATAGTCTTATAAAATATGTGTCCTGTGTTATATTGTTCACCTTGCAAATGCCAGCCTACCACAGGACTCCAGAAGGAAGGTAAGAATAAATGAATCAAGGCGATGTTAAAGAAGTTAATGGCCCAGAATTTTCTAAATCTGATCAACATATCAAGCAATAAAATCAAACATATCCAAGTGAGATAGCAATACTTATCTATTCTTGGAGGCAGCCTAGTATAATTGCTGAATACTAAAAACTATAAAAGCATCTAATCAAAGAGACACTCTCTTTCAAATACACAGCAATGAGACATATGTCTAACTTCTCAACATAAAGGCAGGAAATAAGATGATTCTGAATATCTTTAAACTGCTGAAAAAGCTAGGTGCCAATCTGGAATCTACATCCAGTGAAAATATCCATTAAAACAGAAAATGGAAGAGGAACATTTTCAGACCAACCAAGCATGAAGAATTGGCCAGCAGCAGACCTACACAAGTAGGCACATTAATGATGACTTTCAGATGGGGCAGTGTCCTCAGCTCGCGACTCAGAGAGGCTGGGAGACACTCAGGTAAGTCCTTCCATACGGGTGAAGCCCACACCAGCGTCCGGAAACAGAATCATGAGAATACACAGGAATTAGATGGCAAAGGGAGTAAAGCACAGAAGTAATAAGCTGGTGCTAAAGGAGTAACGTGGCTCAGTTTACGAGGATCCTTGTGTTGTTCTAAATGTAGTAAAACATATATGCCAGCCCTTTAGGGTAACAATAAAAGCATGTGTAATGAACAAGTCGATAGAACTGGGAGGAGAAAAATGGAATGATTTAAAACATGCTTGAATAATTCAAAGGAGACAAAGAGTGAGCAAAATGACATATTGAGCCAATGGAACAAATAGCACATAGAAAGATGGAAGATTTAAAACCAAATCATTTTATTCAATTTAAATTCAATGAAAATTCCCAGCCCGGGACAAATCCGGGAACTATGCCCTGGATTCTGCTCTCAGAAAGATGGATGGGCTGTCACGGTCTCCAACCCAGTGAGGGGCACTCACTGCGGGAGAAAGTCACAGGCGGTGGAAGCAGCTCTACGAGAGCCAGACCGAAGCTCCTAGCGAGGTGGGCTCTGGCCGCACCCCCTGGTCTGACCAGGCCGTGGAGGAGGACCCTGCCGCCTCCCTGTGGCTGCTGCTCTGGAGCAGTCCCCTGAAAGCTGATGTGGACAGAACTGATTTGAAACCTAGAAAATGCTAAAACAAGAAGCCTTGCCAGGCCATAAAGAACATTTGACAGCTATCAAATTACTACAGAGAGAAAAGGAAGTTCTACATTTGTAGGCATCTAGTCTTGTAGCCTCAAAACATACTCAGTAAATATTCACAGAATGAAGATAGACAATTTGACAATTACTCTAAGAATTTTCTGAGCATAGTACCTAGCATCTAGCACAAAGAGCAAAAGGCCACCTGGTGTACAAAAGCTTGGACGCCCACCATTGACCACGTGGACTCACGGGCACGATTTTCTGTGCAGCTATAGGAGATGAGCATTCTTCCAATTGTGAGGGAAGCACTTAGTGAAACTGACCATATGCTGAGTCTCAAAGGAAGCTTCATAAAACTTTAAAGCTTTTTACCTTGCAGAATAAAGTCCCTGACCACAGCAAAAAGAATACAATTAAAAAGAAAAAAGTAATAGCAAAAACTGGTAAGAAAATCATGTTTCATGCTTTAAAAAGCATTTTAAATAATTCACAGGTCAGACAACGTCAGAATTGAAGTCAGGGAATATTTTCATGTGAATTACAATGAAAATAGAACACGGAATTTGATAGGTGTTACGCAAAGCTGTGTTTACAGAGAAATATTTGGCTTAAAGTGCATAAATTAGAAAGAATAAGATTACCAATGACCTTACTTATAGCAAAAAAAATTACCAAAGCAAACATAAGGCCAACTACTTCACATTAAAAATAAGGATATTAAAGAAACAAAGTGAGGCCAGGGAGATGGCTCAGTAGAATAAGTGCTTCCCTGGCAAGCACAAGAGCCTCAGTTCAATCCCCAGTTCTGCAACAAAAAAGAAAGAAAAGAAAAGAAAGAAACAAAATGATAGAGATTAGATCAGACTGTGACAAAAGAAAAAAACCCAACTATGTAATTGTTAGGTCTGAGAAGTCCACCGTGTGAAGAAAGACTCCAAGAGACGTCCTCTCATGTAAAAGCAAGGGGATTTTATTTTCCGTGCATGCATGGGGCCCACTGAACTCGCAGGAACAGAGAGCCCGGAGCTGACTGTGGGCTGGGTTTTAAGCCCGAAGACAAAGGGAGGAGGGGTCTTGTAAACGGGGTTACAGAAGCAAATGGTGTTGGTTAGTTTAGGTTGACCTTTAAAATAATTGGTGGGTTTGAGAATATATGACTTTTTAAAGAAACTAAGGGGGGTAGGCCATAGGGCAACTATTAGTTAACTCTGTGGTTTTAGCTGTTTCCTGAGAATGGCTGGGTCAAAGTGACTTATTTTATAAGAATGTTCCCAGGCTGGA
>PVKA01032899.1:13601-24988 GCA_004027165.1 Ctenomys sociabilis | reverse complement strand
TGGCGGCGGCTGTATAAGTCTGTGTCTTCCAGGTAGGCATGTATAAATATAAAGATAAGCTCTTCTTTCTCCCTCTCCCTCTGCTGTGCTGCTCGCCGCCATCCCAGCATCTTTCCACAAGGAGGGTGAAGGGAAGAGATGAGCAAGTCATCACCGAATTGCGATCAGACCCACATCCATCAGCTTCTGGATCTTCTGCGCTATTACAGGGTTCTTTAAGTGTCTGAAGAAGAAAAGGTGAAGTGAACTGAAATGAAACTTGCCCTTTTGAAAGGCTTCCCCACTTTTAAACAAGCTCCAATTCAAACCCTCCACATCCAGAGTCAGGGTACAGAAAAGGTCTGCTGAAGGTGGCCAGGCAGACCTGGCTAAGTCTTCTCTGTTATGCAGAACTCATCAGGCCTACTATGTGCATGCCTCAAAACCCTTTCCTGAAAAATTGGCCTTTCCAGCTGACTGCCTAAACTGTGAAATAGAAACTACCCACCAGGGCCGGGGAGATGGCTCAGTAGAATAAGTGCTTCCCTGGTAAGCACAAGGGTCTGAGTTCAATCCCCAGTTCCACCAAAAAAAAAAAAAAAAAAAAAGAACCCCCCCACCCCGAAAAAAAAAGAAAACCACTCACCGCCCCTGCCCCTACAATATGGGGGTGGAGGAGATTCAACCAGAGGCTCTTTTTTTTTTGGAGACAGGGTCTCACATGTAGTACAGGCTGGCCTTAAAGCATTCCTCCTCTCCCAGCCTCTTCAGTGCTGGAATTACAGATATGTACTACCATGCCCAGTTTCCCAGCATTTTTAGAAAAATAGTCTGTTAAGTCACTAAATTACCCAGGCTGGGCTTGAACTTACAAATCTTCCCGCCTTGGCATTCCATAGACAGCACTGGATCACAGGTGTGTGCTACTACACTTGGCTCTGTCTTTCCAGTTTTAAGAAAGATTACACAACCCTTCCTAGGTAGATCACACCTTGCTAACTCTGCAAGGCCATTTCCTGAACTTTGCTTACTCGCTGAGTGCCTGGGGGTCCTTCTGCATCTGCTCCAGGATGAGCCGCATGGCTGGGTCACTCATTATCTGCTGCACCTCAGGGTCAGCCATGGCCCGTCGCTTCACATCCTCAGGGTTGTCGTGCCTGTTGTACTGAGCCATCATACAGCGCTGGTAACCATCAGCAGCCTCCTGTATTCCAAAGGGAAAGAGTGACACCACCCAGCTCACTTCTCTAGCAAGTTCACAACAAAGCTAGTGACGAGACAGGAGGACAAGACACCAACTGCAGAAAAAACAGGCAGAGGTAGCCCATGAAGGCCAGCTGAGCCCACCTTGCAGCTGGAGTCCAGGTCCAGTGCCTTCTGGTACACATCCATGGCTTTTGTGTAGTCCTTCATGGCCTCCAGCGCAGCAGCTTTCCGGGTATAACCCTTGACTACAGACAAATGGAGGTGAGGCACCATCCAAGGTACTCTCTTAAGTCCCACCAGCTTTCTCCAGCAGACTCCCTTGGTGTCTGCTGATCTAGGTGCTATAGGGCAAGACCCTACCCTTTTATTCATTTTTAAAATCTTGACAGAGTAGGGAGAGGCAGGAAAAGGCACTTACTGAAGGTTGGCTCCAGCTGGATGCACTCTTCACAGTCCTAGGGAGAAGTAGCAGAAAGAAATTAGGCTCTTCCCTTAGAGAATGTAGCCAAACTGCTCAACCTGACCTCAGATGTGCCAAAAGCGTCAGCTTTTGCTTCTGCTGCTCCTCCCAGTACTGGCCCTGGGTCAAGCAGGACAAGAGTGTGAGAGAGCTGGGTTTTGGCCCCAGGAAAGACAACTCCAGAGAGATCACTGTCCCATTGAATAGGACACCTTGATTCTTCCTGAGGCTGATATTATGACAAACAGAAAAGGTGGTGATACTTTTAGTTTTGACAGAAAGAGAACATGCCAACCAAGTGAAATGTATCAGCCTAGATACTTGCTCAAAAATTGGACACGGCCTGGTGAGAGAGCTTGGCGGTCTTCTAAGTGCATGCCTGGCAAGCGCAAATTCTTGAGTTTGATCACTGGTACTGCATGCCACGCTGGCCACCAAAACAAGGTGGTGGTACACCTATAATCCCAGCACTCAGGAGGCTGAGACAGGAGGATCACTACAAGTCTGAACTATGTAGTAGACCCTATATCAAATATACTAAATAAATTGGCACTGTTCCTCCTGCCTCAGCCTCCTGAATGGTAAAGATTATAGGCATGCACCACCATACCTGGCTGCACTAATTTTGAGGTCGGAAGAGTCTCACTAGTTGCCCAGGCTCGTCTCAAGTGATCCTGCATTTGTACACATGTCACTGCACTTGCTCTAATTCTTTACACAAATGTTTCAAAAAAGCATCAATATTCATTTTTCTAACAGAGGTAGAGGATATGTAAGATATTAGTTGTACACTGTTTGGAATGGGTTGAAAATAAAAAATAAGGGCAGCCAGATAGCTCAGTGGATTAAAGCAACTGTTTAAGCAGACACCGGGATCAGAGGTCCAATCCAGTGTGTGCCAGTCCCGCCCAAGGGACGCACTGAGATGTCACCGAGACTGGGTATGGCAGTGCACACCTGTAATCACAGCACTTGGAAGGCTGAAAAACAGGAGGATCACTACAAATCTGATCTGTGTAGCGAGACCCTGTACTAAATACATAATAATAACAGTAATAGTATGCCATTTGAGTAACTACTTTGAAGACAACAATGTAACAACCATTGCTAAATTCCTATCATATTCTGAAATTCTGTATCGTTTCTAATTTTTAGCTATCCTTTTATTCTTTTATTTAGCTATGTGTAATATAGGTAGATAGAATACCATACAGCCAGTTGTGGCAGTACATGGCTGTATCCTTGGCATGCAGGACAACCGCTCCAAATTTAAGGCTAGGTTACATGAGTTCAAAACCAGCTGGATGAAAACTGACATCATGTCTCAGGAAACCAAAAACACAAATATCAACATGGGCCCAGGACTTAGCAGCTCTAGATCTATCAGATTTTGCCAACTACTCACAGTATAGTGTAGTCCAGGCTGGTTTACTATAGAACACTGAACACACTGAGAGCTACACAGTCGATCATCTTCAAAAAGTTGGAGAGTAAATCTTCAGCAAGTTACACCTGACCATACTGTGTATGACTGAGATCAGCTGACTTGCCTATAACTGAACCACTGAACTACACATCAGAGAAAAAAAAAAAAGAAGCATCATATAGTTATTCTAATAATACGGTTCAACAAACTATGAATACCTTTTGATATAGCGATTCCTTTTCTTTGTATTTTTTAGGTAAGGGTCTACAGGGTGTTCAGGGTCTCACTTCTAATCAGACTCATAGTGATCCACCTGTTTATAGCCTCCCAAGAGCTGGGATTACAGGAACGTGCCACCACACCCAGTCTCAACTGCTGGCACAGCAGGCCGAGGGATAGAACCCCTAGCCCACTGAGCTACTTAGCCAGCTTTTGACACAGCAATTCTACTTTTGTGCATATTCTCCAAAGAATCAAAATTAGGGGCATTAACATTATTTCTAGGGCCAGGGAGATAGCTCAGTAGAATAAGCACTTACCTGGAAAGCACAAGGGCCTGAGTTCAACCCCCAGTTTGGGGGGGTGGGAGGAGGGGATTATTTCTACACCCATATTTATGGAAGCATTATTTATTTTTTTGGTGGCCAGTTCAGCCCACCCATGTGGTGCTGGGGATCGAACCGCGGTCCCTGCACTTGCCTAAGCAGGCACTTTAGACTGCTGAGCTATTTCTCTGGCCCTATAGAAGCATTGTTCACAACAGCTGAAAGGCACAAACCTATGTTCACAGACAAATGCACAAGAAAACATGCCACATGCATATAAAGGAATATTGTTCAGCTTAAAGAAACTCTGACAGGGGCTGGGGAGATGGCTCAGTTGAATAAGTGCTTCCCTGGCAAGCAAAAGGGCCTGAGTTCAATCCCTAGTTCGGCAAAAAAAGGAAAAAAAAAAGAAACTCTGACACACATATGTGAATCCTGAAGACATTACATAAAATTCAAGTCAGTTAATTCCAAAAGGACAAACATTTGAATGGTTGTGCTTGAAGGACCTACAGCAATATGACTCAGAACAGAAACAGTGATCATCACCTAAACACTTCAGTTTAGGGAGATGTGATTATATTTAATGCCACTAGTGTACATATAAAATGGCTAAAAACCAACACTCTAGGAGGCTGAGGCAGGAGGACTGTTAGAGGTCAACTATGTGGCTTGGCAAGACACAGCCTCAAAATAAAAATAAAAGAGCTTAAAATATAGCTGAGTGGTACAGCATGCCTTGGTTCAATTCCATTTGGCAACAGACCCCAAAGATAAATGGGGAGGGAAAGAAAGTCCTCAGTAAAGGTGGCAAGCACCCCTTTCCACATATGTTCAACTTCTAACCCCAAAGGGTAGGCCAGGAGCACACAGGCGCTGTACTTTACACACACACAGCACCTCCATGAATGTAATCTGGAATCAAGGAAAGATCATCCACCTTGAAGTGAAGATATGAAAGGGGAAATAACACCCTGTCCTTGTCCTCACAGCTTAGTCACAACAGTGCCATCCTCCCCACCTGCTTACCTTGAGCGCCAGCTGGAATTCCAGGAGCTTGGTATAACAGGCAGCTCGATTGCTGTACAGCTTGGCATCTCGTGGGTTCCGTTTAATGGCTTCTGTATAATGCTTCATGGCCTGAGGATAGTCTCCTGGGCAAGGAAAACAAATACTACTTTTGAAAAAGCAAAAAGGCACCTCTTTCTCCAGTCCACATGCCCCTGTAGCCAGGAGCAAGAAGCTGAGCATCCACAAACTAGGGCCCACAAAGGCCCACAAAGGGGAGACAGGATACCTTTCTGAAAACACTCATTGCCCTTGTTCTTTTCCTCCAAAGCCAGGTCAGGGTTGATGTAGGCCAGCCGCTCTTGCTCCTTCAGGATTTTCTCTGCCTAACAAATAAGGTGGTTGGAATAGCAATATAAATTCCCAATAACAATGAAATAGTAGGCTAGAGATAATGATTTTTAGAGTTCTGCTGGCAAAATTTACTTTTGTTTCAGGAATTTTACACTCCTATGGTGTGGAATTGGATCAGGGCAACAGAACATGTGGCTTACCAGGCTCAAGGCTCTGGGTTCAATCCCAGTGACAAACAAACATGACAGTGGATGTTTCTTTAGCAAGGTGCCCAGCATAACAGAATGAACAGTATTATACTTGGTGCAAAAATAAGCCCTAGGGCCAGTGAGACAGCTCAGCAGACTAAGAACCTGTTTAGGCAAGCACAGGGACAGGGGTTCGTGCCCCAGTACCACATGCCGCACCAGTCCCATCCCTGGGTATGCTGAACTGGCCAAAATCCCAGTGTGGTGGCACATGCCTGTAATCATAGCACTGGGAAGGCTAGAAACACAAGGATCACTGAGTCTAAGCTATGTAGCAAGACCCTTCATCAAATGCATAAAAAGTGCTACACAAAAATGATGCAGATCCTAAAAGCACAATTAAATGAGTCATTTTTAAGTATCTATCTATCTATCTATCTATCTATCTATCTATCTATCTATCATCTTTGGTATCAAGAATCAAACTCTGGACCTTGTGCTTGACACTAGTATTCATTCATTTTTTTTTTTTTTTGAGGTACTGGGGATTGAACTCAGGACCCTGTGCTTGCCAGGCAAGCACTTACTTCTACTGAGCCATCTCTCCAGTCCCCTAGTTTTTATTTTTGGAAATGGAGTCTTGCTATGTTGCCCAGGCTGACTTTGAACTCCTGGGCATAAGAGACCCTCCTAACCCTCTGAGTAGCTGGAACTACAGGTGTGTGCCACTGTGCTGGGCTTCAACATTAGGACTGGGGGCTGGATGTTGGTGGCACACACCTGCAATCCCAGGACTTGGTAAGCTAAGACAGGAGGATTATAGTAAGTTTGAGGACAGCCTGAACTACAGTGAGACCCTGTCCCCAAACCAGCTGGGGATATAGCTCAATGGTAGTGTAATGAGAATGCTGAAGGATCTGGATTTAATCCCTAGCATTACTCCCATCTCCAAGATTGCAAAAACTTTGCTACATGATGTTATCCTGAACTGAGAGCCAAAATCATGTAAATGGTCAAAGCCACTATTTAAACAAAACTTTTAAACAAAAAACTAGGGATTGAACCCAGTGCCTCTACAATGAGCCACAGCCCCCAGCCCTTATTTACTAAGTTGCCCATGCCTCACATGCCCTCAGCCTCATCCCCAGAACTGCAAACACAGCTCTTCTTATCCTTCTCTGACCCACCTGCTGGCATTTCTTCAGTACATCTGGAGTTCGGTGTTCTGCCAAAGACTTATTGTAGAAGTGGATGGCATCCTTATACTTTTCCTCTTTGAAGTAAGAATTGCCGATTCGAGCATAAGCTCTGATAAAAAAAAGAAAATTTATTTGCTGAGGACAGAGGTGGAGACAAAATTAGCTCCTACAGAGAAAATATACCTGCAACTAGAAACAAGGTCCAAACCACTGCCTGGGTGCCCAACCCTTTCAATAACCCTTGTCTTGGCTCTGGTGGTTTCCTTTCCAGCCTTTCTGTAATATGCAGGCTTCATGGTCAGCAGCCCCTGCACCTCAAGATATTCCCAAAGGTCAACCTTACTTGGCAATCTGCCGATAGTCTTCTCGGTTTTCTCTCCCCACTTCAATGGCCTTCTCGCAAAGCTCCCGGCATTTATTGTAGTCACCCTTTTCAAAGTATACAGCTGCCAGGCAAGAAGGTTAAAAAAGGTTAGTGCTCACTTTGTTCCTCAGCAATGCGTAACAACCCTACCACCCCCGGTTTCTGAGGCTCACCTGCTTGATTGGTAATGTATGTCATGTTGGTGGGGTCCAGTTCCTTGGCTCTGTCATAATGCTTTAGAGCTACGTCAAAATCTTTCTTTTTGTAGGCATCATTCCCCAACTCTTTCTCTTTTAGTGCCTAGATTAGGTTTGAAAGAAGTACTGAGTAAATCTAAGCCAAATAGCAAAGAAAGCAAGAGTTTATGATTTGTCACAGGTACTGAATAGGTGAAAATGTAACATGCACCTAGAAACAAGTTCACTCCAAGGACCTGTTGGATCTACTGGCATACTCTCAAATTTCCTTTTTATCTATCAACTTGACTCTTTTATCAGGAAAAGTTAGAATGTTTCTGTATGGGGCTATGGAGATGGCTCAGTGGAATAAGCACTTCCCTGGCAAGCGCAAGGGCCTGAGTTTCTGTCAGGTGGCTGTTTTGGAGTCTTTTAGTTTGGAGGCCAGAAGAGGAGGCGGTGAGAGATAGAAGGGGCAGAGAGGCAGCAGGAGTCTTCAGCACAGCTCACTACCGCCTACACTGAGGGCCCTTTTCCAGCTGAGACACCCTGAACAACCAACACTCACCCATTTAAAGGTACTAAATTTGGCAACAATCTGCTGTTCCCATTTATAAAAGAAATGAAATCACTTAGGCACATGCCTCCTGCTTTGAAGACAGGGTTGCTAAGTGGACAACTTTTAGCCACATGCCACATCCAGCCAAGAGGCAGAACAGAAGCCAAAGGATCTGCCCCTCTGGATCACAGCAGGGACATACATCACTCACAACTATCTTGTCCTGCCCAGCTCATGCTGACATCTCTGCAGCAGCTGTGGTGACTATGGAGGGGCTACTAAGATTTGTTTTAAAATATTTTGACTAAGAAACAGTGTTTTCTTTTTCTGATTTCCCAACATATTTTTATAGAACTTTATTTTTTTGAAATACAATCTTGCTATGTTGTCTAGGTAGCATTCACACTGCTGGACTCAAGTAAACCTTAGCACACATTAAGCATTCCAAAATAACCACCACTATCAGAGGTATACACGTTTCCATAAAGTAGAATATGTAGAACATACATATTCTACTTTACCTAGCTGTTTATAAATAGAACAGGAAAAGGAAGAACATCACCTGCTTCTTATTCTCTGGAAGATCCTCTTCCATGGGCTCTGGCTTGGTCTCTTTTTTGGGAGGAGGAGGAGGAGGAGGAGGAGTTGCAGCCTCTTCTTCTTCATCCATGCTACCCAGATCAACCCCAAGCAGGACACTGAGTGTTGTCATAATCCGAGGGTCTTGCAGTTTCCTAGTTTTCATTTTTTAAAGAGAGAAAATTATTCCTTGCCACAGCTGATCCTAAGCCCCCACTGTTACCAGTGTAGCCTTACCTGTCTGTTGATGGCTACATGATGCAATATTCAAGGTTATACCTGCAGAACACTCAACCCTTCCAAAGGCTACATGAAGCCTCAAGAGGTCAGAAGTGCTACCCAAGGCGAGCAGATATGCAGAATGAGTCATCACAGGTATACCTGATTGTCTGACCTCAAGGGTGAAAGGGCTCAATGAAAACCTCTAAGAAAAGTTTTTCATATACCAGTATCTTTATTTTTTTTTAAATTTTTTTTTCTTTTTGAGACAGGGTCTCACTATGCAGTTCAGACTGGCCTTAAGCTCATTTTGTAGCTCAGGCTGGTCTCGAACTCACAACAATCCTGCCTCAGCCTCCCGAGTGCTGGGATTACAGGCCTGCGCCACCATGCCCAACCCTACACCAGTAACTTAAAAAAAAAAAATCCATGGGCTAGAACTTTGTATTTCCTTTTTTTGGTGGAACCAGGGATTGAACTCAGGCCCTTGTACTTGCCAGGGAAGCGCTTATTCTACTGAGCCATCTCCCTAAGCCCCTAGAACTTTGTATTTTCAAGGTTAAGCTTATTCTTAGTATCTAATTAATGCAACAATGGGGCAGAAACTGAAGGTGCTTTCTGGTTCTACCTTAGGAGTTTAGAATGTTGTTTGGGAAAGTGCTGGGCTTTTCTTTGTGGTTTTTTTTTTTTTTTTTTTTTTTTTTGGTGGAACCAGGGATTGAACCCAGGTCCTTGTGCCTGCCAGGGAAGCGCTTATTCTACTGAGCCATCTCCCTGGCCCAGTGCTGGGCTTTTCTTAGTAGATTTTTAAAAATTACTGCTTCAATTTCCAGTCCAAGGCTTTACAGCACACCTCCACAAAATAGGCTATGCACAAGGGTCTGTGTTCTATTCCCAACACCACCTAAAATAAAAGTTCTAGGTGCCCTCCCAGCAGGGAGGAAGCCTGTGTAAAACAGAACGCTGCAAATAACTACAGTCTCTGTTTGCCTGACCCTTAAGCCCCCAGCACCCAGTGGAGAACACAAAGGCACAAATCCTGTGACCTGAACAGGGAACTCTCTACTGTAGGGCTTCCTGTATTCCCAGGCTCAACTTGCTGCCTCTACTTACGTGCCCAAGTCAGATGGTTTGTTTCGTAGTTGCTCGATCAGCTCCCGGTAGGTAGGGTCACTAAGCAGTGTCCTTGTTCTGGGATCATTCTCAAGTTTCTGATACAGGTTGGGCATGTTGAAAGGGTTCATGAATTTCCTCTCTGTATGAATAAATCGAAGTGCCTCACTGTTCACTTGTGTTCTGGTGCCCTTGTACCTCCCCTGACTAAGGTGGGATGATAGCTCAAACTCAAACCCATGGGAAAATGGAGACAGTTAGATGGTGCCTACCTGCCAACCGGGCCTCCATATTCTGTAAACCCTCTTTGAGTTGAGGGTTACTTGCTTCATGTTTTAAACCCTCCTCATAGGTTCGCTTGGCTTCTTCATATCTGTTTAAGAACTCAAGAGCAGCTGCTTTTCTTGAATAACCCTTAAACCCACAAAAAGATATAAAATAAAGGGCACATAGAAGTAATGCAGAGCACAAAAAAACCTACTGTGTGTTTTATCTTTTTTTTTTTTTTTTTGCTGAACCAGGGATTGAACTCAGGCCCTTGTGCTTGTCAGGGAAGCACTTATTCCATGGAGCCATCTCCCCATTCCTTATTGTACGTTTTATGGACCACAACAGATATTCACATGAAGGCTGACAAGAAGATAATAGCATCCAGGGGCCAGGGAGATGGGTTAGTAAAATAAGTGCTTCCCTGCAAGCACAAGGACCTGAGTTCAACCCCCGGTTCCACAAAAAAAAAAAAAAAAACATACAATCCCAAGGTTGAATCTTCACACATACAATCAATCTACTGGGACAGAGAACTAGGCAAGTTAGGAGACCCATCCACGAGGCATTTCTCAGATAAATCTGAAGAACTTGAGTTTCCCAAGCATACCTTGCCCCAGTCAGGCTTCAGGTCAACAGTTTTGCAGCCATCCTCATAAGCCTTCTGGTAGTCTCCTTTCTTGGCATAGGCTGCAGAACGATTACTATATAGCACATGGTTGTGGGGGTCCAACTTAATTGCTTCAGAGTAGCACTGTAAGGCATCGTCAATATTTCCGGCACTCAGGGCCTTATTGCCCTTCTCCTTTAGTTCATTCACCTGAGGAGAAAAGGAGCCCTATAGTTTTTCTCCATAACATGCTTACTCTGTCTTCATTTTATTTTATTACATTTTTTGATAGGTCTCACTATGTATTCCAAGTGAGGGGCTGGGGATTTGGCTTAGCAGTAGAATGCTTGCCTATCAAGCTGGAAGCCCTGGGTTCGGTCCTCAACACCAAAAACAAACAAAAAAATAAAAATAAAAAAAGAGCCTCTTCCAAAGGGCCAGCCAGACAGCTCAGTGGATTAAAGCACCTGTGTAGGCAGAGCACAGCAGCCAGGGTTTGATCCCCAGTGTGCTATGCAGGCCCCACTCCTGGAGCACCCTGAGCCAGCAATTGGACCTGGTGGCACATGCCTGCAGTCCCAGTGTTTGGGAGGGTGAAAACAATCCACTGTATTCCAGGTTGACCTTGAACTTGTATTGATCCTCTGTCTCAGTCTTCTAAATGTCATGTCACTATACCCAGTTTGTTCTCAAGTTTTCAATTGAGGCTTATTCTTTTCCACAACTATCAACAAACAGACTACTTTATGGATTAGAAGCAAGAAACTGGAGCTGTGGTGTATGTACAGAGGAGAGCACTTGCCTAGCAAATATGAACCCTGGGTTTAATACCTAGTACTAGAAAAGGAAAGAAAAATTGTAGGTTAACTCATTTATATTTTCTACACCTTTGAGAGCCAGCAATAAAAAGTAGGAAGCCATAGGGCAGGTAAGATAGCTCAATGGACTAAGCACCTACTTCAGTAAGGGTTCAATACCAGGTTCTGCATGCCCATCAGCCCTGCCCCTGCAGTGTACTGAGTCAGAACAGGAGTCTGAGTGTGGTGGCACACACCTGTAATCCCAGTGCGGGGGAGGCTGAAAACAGGAGGATCACTAGAGTCTGAGCTGCAGAGTGAGTCCCTATACCAAATAC
>PVKA01032899.1:0-13501 GCA_004027165.1 Ctenomys sociabilis | reverse complement strand
AAAATAATAACAGGAACAAGATCATCTTACTGCTCTTCACTGGCCTTAGTGTGGACTGCTAAGAACTCCAGCCACTGTTCCAAGTCTCCACTTTTTTTTTTTTTTGGTGGAACCAGGGATTGAACTCAGGCCTTTGCACTTACTTGCCAGGCAAGCGCTTATTCTACTGAGCTATCTTCCTGGTCCTCCCATCTTCTCATGTTATGGTGTACTAACATAAATTTATGCTCTGATCCTCAATGGGTAGGGCTAGCCTACCCAAAACTTTAACATCATTATATCACAAAGATGATAGAAAAGGACAAAGAAACACAATTATGGCTTAATTCCCTCTTAATGCAAAAAGATGGCAAAAAGAAAAAGGGGAACAATGAGTACTAATACCTATCTATAATCGCAATACTCTGAAAATCTGAGGCATGAGGATTTAAGTTTCAGCCTACTCTGGGCAACCTAGCAAAACTGTCTCAAGCTAAAAAAATAAAAAAAGGCTGAGGTTATTGTGCCAGGGCCCTGGGTTCACTCCAGCATGAGGTGGGGTGGAGTATTTAGCCTTAGGCCAACAGTCCAAACTTTTAGTTCTACCAGGTCAGGAGCCCCACAGCCCTTGCCTCCACAACTCCCTTCAATACACTGACTCTTTCTTGGTACTGGGTTCAAATCTATGACCCTGCAAATGTTAAACAAGTGCTCTTCTACTGAGCTACATCCCAGCTCCTGCAAACACAATCTGTGGGATTAAGCTACATCACCCAAGTTATTACACCATTCTTTGTACTCACCATCTACTCATTATGCAGCATATAGGTACAAGAATAAAGTCAGTGAAAATGATTCTGGAACTCCGAGGCATACTAATGAGAAACTTCCATCAACTTGCAATCTTGGACCAGGGAGGTAGCTCAGCAAAATTAAGTGCTTGCCTGGCAAGGGCAAGATCCTGAGTTCAATCCCCGTTTTTTGGTTTTTTTTTTAAAAAAAAGATCTGAACTAGTAATCTTAAGCAAGAGTGAAACTGGCCACAGTACACTGAGGAAGATGGAGGCAAGTTCGAGGTCAACATAGGCCCTGTCACAAAATATTTAAAAGGGCTGGTAATGTAGTTTATTGGTAAAGTGTCTTTGGATTCAACTCATGGGGGGGGGGGAATATGATATATATGAAGATAAAAAAGGACAGCCAGAAACTGCCAAAACTTACTAAGCCAAGGATGAACATTTTTTATAATATGACCTAAAAAAAAAAAGGTAGGGGCCGGGGAGTTAGCTCAGAGGAATAAATGTGTGCCTGGCAAGCACAAGATCATGAGTTTAATCCCCAGCACCAAAAATAAATAAATAAATTGACTAGTGTGGTGGCACACACTTATAATCCCATCTCAGGAAGCTGAGGGAGGAGGATACTTGCGAGTTGGAGACCTGCCTGGCTACAAAGTTCAACTCAAGGCCAGCCTGAACTGCATAGTAAGATCCAGTCTCAAAAGATAATAACAAAATTTGCTTAGTGATTTTTTTTTTTTTTTTTTTTTTTTAGTAGTACCAGGACTTTACGCTTGCCAGGCAGGTACGTGGCTGAGGCTATATCCCCAACCCTAGTTTTTGAAACAGTAAACCTACATAGTTCAGGCTGGCTATGAACTTATTATGTAGACAAGGCTGGTCTCAAACTCATAGTGATCCTCCTGCCTCAGACTCCTGAGCAGAGAACACAGGCCTGCAACCACTATCCCCAGCAGGATGAAAAACTTAACAGCCCAGTGTGGAAATGAGAAGGCAAAAAGTTACCACTCAACTGGGATGAAGTGACAGATTTTTAAGTTCTGGCCTATCCTACAGAAAAAATACCCTTTCTTTGAGTTGGGGGAGTGGCACTGCTATCTGAGCTACATTCCTATTTTCTTTTTCTTTTTTTTTTTTTTGTCTTTTTGAGACAGGGTCTCACTATGCAGTTCAGGCCGTCCTTAAGCTCACTTTGTAGCTCAGGCTGGTCTCGAACTCACAACAATCCTCCTGCCTCAGCCTCCCGAGTGCTGGGATTACAGGCGTGCGCCACCACGCCCGGCCATAAAGAATTTTTTTTTTTTTTTTTTTTTTTTTGGTGGAGCCAGGGATTGAACTCAGGCCCTTGCACTTGCCAGGGAAGCGCTTGTTCCACTGAGCCATCTCCCTGGCCCCTACATTCCTATTTTCTTTCTGAGACCCTGTCATGCTGGGCTTGAGTTTGTACACCTAGCTCCTTGCCTCAGTCTCTCAAGAATGCTGGGATTACTGGTGTGCACCATCATCACATCTGGCTTAGAAAAGAGTAGGAAAAACATTTTTCTCTTTCTTTCTTTTTTTTGTACTAGGAATTGAACTCAAGAAAAACATTTTTCAAACTAAGCACTGACCTGACCTACAGTGGGACAGAAAAATCAATTCTGTGGTTTTACTGCTTTTTTGCACTGGGGATCAAATCCCGGGCCTCACAAAGGCTACGTTTGCATTGCACCACTACACTATGGTTCCCAGCCCCTACACTAACATCAAGCGGAACAGAAGATAGCACCACACAGCTCACATAACAGTGCTATTTTGCTGAATGTGTTATACAGGCATTGGGGGTGGAACTCTGTAACAGGCCACTTGCTTAACATGCCTAGGTTCGATTTCCAGCGCTGTAAAAAGAAGTTTTACAGTTGTATGATCTATCAGCTCAAATGTAAAAGTTACATTACTGTGGAATTTGAAACACCTGTATGGTGTTGTCTACAAACATAATTTTATAATTTATTTTTATTTAGTTTTTTGGGGGAGGGTCTGTTTTAGACAGAGTTTCACTATGCAGGGCTGGTCTTGAACTCACTTTGTTGCCCAGGCTGAGCTCAAATTTGCAAGAGATCCTCCTGCCTCAGCCTCCTAAGTACTAGGATTTTAGGGGCACACCACCACATGTCATTATTTTTGATTTTTTTTAAAATGTACTTGTCCTATACTGCATGTGGTGCCAGGGATTGAGCCCCAGTCATTGCGCTTGCCCAAGCAAGCACTTAGTCCTCTGAGTTATCTCATAGGCCCTAGTCTTGATCTTTTTAAGACAGGACTTCACTATGTAGTTCAGCCTGCCTTTTAACTCACTATGTAGCCCAGGCTGGCCTCAAGCTCAATGTCCTTCCCACCTCAGCCTCCTCAGTGCTAGGATTACAGGCGATCACTACCATACTCAGCTAAAATCACTAATATTTAAAAATATGAATATTTCTGGATACTTAAATATAACATTAGAATTGAAATTGCAAGCAGAGGTATGGACCTACGTTCCTTGCTATTCAGGACACTGAGGAAGGATGATCACAGCCCAAAGATCAGGGCCAACATGAGCCACATGGTGAAACCCCATCTTTTAAAAACAGACCATAAGCGTAGTTTTTTATTTATTTACTTTTTGAGATAGGGTCTCAGTATGTAGTTTAGGTTGACCTTGAAATTCACTATGTAGTTTAGGCTGGCCTCAAATTCTGCACATAAAATATGGAAGGGAAAGGAGGATGGGCATGGTGGCAGTCTGCCTGTAATCTCAGTAGTTGGAAGGCTGAGGCAGGAGGATTCAAAGTTCAGGCCAGCCTATGCAACTTATCTCAAAATAAAAAAAGGCTGCAGGTATAGATATAGCTCAATGGTAGTGAGACAGACCCTGAGTTTCAATCCCAGCACTACCCCCTTCAGCCTTCTGTCCTGTAAGCTTGTATTTTGTTCTGTATGTTTCTGGTCCTGAGTTTAATATTACTTTACAGTATATGTACCATTTCTATAAGGGCTGATACGACTTTAAAAATTACAAAAAAATCAAAACTATATTGGCAAGCCCAAGGGTCTGAGTTAAATCCCCAGTTCTGCAAACACACACACACACACACTATTTTGGGGCACTGGAACACAATGGAAGAGATGTACTTTTTATGCTTGAGGCCCTGGGTTCAACCTCCATAAAAAAAAAAAAAAAAAAAAAAGGCAGAACAGCCTTTGTCTGTATCACACCAAAAATCTTTTTCTTGCCTATAACCATTAACCCCAGATATAATTTAATTTTTCAAGGGCACAAAAAGTGTGGCGCGACGCTCTCCAATACCACCCTTGCTCATCGATTTTGCAAGGAGGTTCGAAGGTTTCCCCACAAGTACAGCTACTATACTAGAACAAAAGGTTCGGTTTTGTAGATCATTCCAAAAAAAGTGAGCTGTTTTCTCTCTTTTTTTTTTTCTTTTCCGGATGAATCACTACAGCTCAATGACAGCTCCCAATGCAACAAAACCTCCCCAGGGCTCTCACAGCTGCAGGCTACTGTGGACTGAACTAAGTGGTGGAGCAACAGACCGGGAGCTCCAACTGGGAGCCCCAAGTAACTTCTCACTGCACTCAAGAAAGCTACTGATGCTGGTGTAATCAGAAACCGACTTTCCAGAGGTGTGAGTCCCGGTCACCCCACGGTCGCCGGCGAGAGGGGGAGGGGCCTCACACACATCTGGAAAGCGCGGACAGAGGCGGGTCCGCTTCAGACCCGCGCCTCCCTCTCGCTCCCGCTGCCGAAGCCTTCTCTCCACCCGCGCCTACTCTGACCTTCTCGGACACACCGAAGTATCTTTTCACCCCTCTGCGGCTTTGGCTAGTAAACTCCACAGCTACACCAGTCTGCGGTCCCTGCTCCCTCCTTCCTCCAAGTTCCCCGCGGCCGAGTCTGCGCGGGCTCCTCCATCCGCACCCTGGGCCTTCCTGGGCAGACCCCAGTCCCTCGCCCCTCTCCAGCTTCCCGGAGCGACCCGCACACCCAGGGCTGCCGGCCCCATCCCTCGGGACCTGGCCGAGGCCCCCCTCGTCGCTATGCCCGGCCGTCCCGCGGCCCTGCTCTCCGAGCCAAGGGGTCGATGAGAAATCGGCCCGGGGCCTCGGCCACAGACGTCCTCCAGCCCCTCCAGCCGCGGCACTCACGCCCTCGCCGCCCGCTACCCAGGCCCACCCTAGCCCTTCTCCGCGGCCGTGAGTAGGCCGGTCCCCGGGTGGCCCGGGTTCCGCCGCCCCTCCCCCTTCACCTGCTCCATAGCCCGGCCGGGAACCCAGTTGAATCGAACCCGTCAGCTCCGCGTTACCAACCGCACGCGCCGCCTTCTGGAACCTACTAGAAGCTGCCGGGACCTAGGCTCCCGCCCCTTCTTCGCCTGCTCACTGGTCAAACTCCTCTAGGCCGGGCTCTTTGCACTTCCGTTTCATTGGCTTTAGGTTCAGCTCATCATGTACACTTCCCTCTCATTGGGTATCAGAGAGTAATCTCGTGAACCCTGCCTGTTCCGCACCTCTGGATTGGGTTTATCCCTAATAAACCCCGCCTTACTATCAGAGGGTGGAACGGACCTCTGCAACGTGGATTGGATGTTTGGTCCGCCAATCGTCGCCGAGCTAGCCGCG
Source organism: Ctenomys sociabilis (assembly GCA_004027165.1). NCBI lineage: Eukaryota > Metazoa > Chordata > Mammalia > Rodentia > Ctenomyidae > Ctenomys > Ctenomys sociabilis. The sequence continues at coordinate 8,063 of PVKA01032899.1, read as the reverse complement.
CCCATTGGTCCTGGTCTTTCTGGAAATTTCCACCTCTCTCATTGGGCTGTGGGACTCCATGACGGAACCGCCTTCGGAATTAAAAAAAATTTCAATTGGGCTGGAGTTGCTGATGCCTTGCGCTGATAGGCTTAAATTGCTGCCCTGTAAAGCGTCGCCCCGCCCCTAGCTTGCGGAGTCTGAGGCTGAGCTACCGCGGCTGTTCTCGGAGTCTCAGTCCTATTCGGCCCTCCTCCTTGCAAGGCGGTACTGCGCACCGTCCACTGGGACGGCTGTTATGATCCAGATGTCCCTAACTTCCTGGAAGCTCGGTTTAGGCGAGACGGGATGCCTGCTGGTCTCGGGCAGCTGCGCACTCTCCTTGAGCTGACGCGGAGAGAGGGTTGCGTGGGCGGGATGCGCCGGGGTGGGGGGGGCTCTGGCCGGCGCGGCCGGGGAGGGGTTGTCTAGGACGAGAAGGAGACGAGCCCTCCAGTTAAAGTGCTGGTTTTAACGTCAGTGAGCGTGTGGTTTCTGGACGGTTCTCGGGGTGGGCCTGGACAGGGCTTGGGGGTGTGTCTTTTACTCTCCCCATCTGTGGGTAACGCGCCCTGTAGGGTGCCGGGTACTAGGAATTAAATCCAAGGCCTTCACACTGAGCTACCTCCCAAGCCCAGTTTTTCTTTGAGACAAGGTATCGCTAAACTGCCCAGATTGGAGTAAAATTTGGGATCCTTCTGTCTCAGCCTTTCTGGGTGCAGCAATTACAGGCATGGACTACCTACCTGGTTTTTTTCTAGGATTTAAAGTGACCCTGCAACCGGGCCGGGGAGATGGCTCAGTGGAATAAGCGCTTCCAGGCAAGGGCCTGAGTTCAATCCCCGGTCTGACCAAAAAAATAAATAAAAATAAATACATAAATAAAGTGATCCTGCATAGCTCTCCTTCACAGCTTCTCAGCTGTACCACCCTACTTCATTCTCTGCAATCCGAATGAGAGCAGATCTTGTCCACAGGACCTCCCCTTGGAGGCTTTAGGATAGGAATCATAGGGCTGGGGTAGCTCAGCAGTTAAGCGCCTACCTGACATGCTCAAGGACCTGGATTTGATCCTCAGTGAGCCCTCGGTGTGCCATGTTGCCCTGAAACCGGGCGTAGAGGTGGACTCCTGTAATCCCATTCCAGGGGAGACTGAGACAGGAGAATCACTACCAGTCTGAACTGAGATCCTATCAAATAAAAAAAATTTTTTTTTTCTTTTTGAGACAAGGTCTTACTATGCAGTTCAGGCTGGCCTTAAGCTCACTTTGTAGCTCAGGCTGGTCTCGAACTCACAACAATCCTCCAGCCTCAGCCTCCCTAGTGCTGGGATTACAGGCCTGCGCCACCACGCCCAGATTGTTTTTGTTTTTTAAGAAAAAGATGGGAATTATAGGGCCACCCTTGCCTCCCATACCTTATCCTCACTCCAGTGCTAATTCCAGCAATAGTGGCATTTGTGTTCTTGAACCCCCTTTGCTCTGTTCCCCTGCCAAGTTATCTGCCCATCTTTAAGACTGCTGAGGTTGATTGCTGTGTCCACTACCCCAGCATGCTAATTTCCTTTCACAAATAATTTCCGTTCATAGCACTGTGGCAATGTGATCCCCTCAGATCAAAACATTTACTTTGATAGCAGCTCCATTCACATCAGTGGAGCCTGTATCTGTTTTCCTTTATTATTATTTGGCACTGGGGATTGACTCAGTGTTTTCCTTTATTTTTCTGTTTCTTGTACCTTGTCTGGTGCCTGGCACTTATGAATTCTTTGAAGTGTGTTGTTACTGCTGTTGCTCTTTCTTTCTTTCTTTTTTTTTTTTTTGTGGTACCGGGGATTGAACTCAGACCCTTGCGCTTGCCAGGGAAGCGCTTATTCCGCTGAGCCATCTCCCTGGCCCTCTTTTTGTGTGTGGGTGTGTGTCTTTTGGCATTTTTTTTGAGCCAAGCTAGCTTTAAATTCACTGTATAGCCCAGATTGGCTCTCAGCAAGCTCCTGCCTTAGTTTCCTGAATGCTGGAATTAGAGGCATGGGCCACCATACCTGGCTACAGGGAATAATATTGAATCCCCTATTGTGTAAAGTACTTGTAGACATATGCCTATAATCCCAGCACTCTTGAGAGGCTGAAGCAGGAGGATCATGTATTTGATCCCTGCCTGGACAATGTAGTAAAATCCCATTTCAAAAAAGAAGGGACTGGAATTGAAGCTCATTGTGAAGGCCTTGGGCTTATTTCCTAATACTGGGGGGGAAAGGGGAACAAAATCACTTTTTGCTGGTCCTCATTCAAGTAGAAGAGACAAAATAAAAGTTAAGTCCGCTGTGGAGATCTAAACTTCAGGAAGGAGTTAAAGAACAATCAGAAGTTGAGCTGGGGGGCCGGGGAAATAGCTCAGTGAAATAAGCTCTTCCCTGGCAAGCCCATGGGTCTGAGTTCAATCCGCAGTTCCACCGAAAAAAAAAAAGTTGAGCTGGCGGCCAGAGGCTGAGGAGGCAAGAAAATCAATTTAGTCCCAGTTTGAGACTAACCTGGTGTGTCTTGATAGGTTATTGGTTATGGTCCTAGTATGAATTGCTGAATTATGGTGGTCATCTAATATGGCTGAAGCCCTTAAAACAACAGTTTATCTTCCCAGAGACCACCTCCCCCGCTTCTCCAACTCAGCCCAGGATGCAGTTTCCTTTCACCTTCCCCCCCCACCTCAGGGAAGGCCCCAATCAGCTCCTCAGGTGTATCTAAACATCCCCCTAAAACCTCACCCCTGGCAACAGGCCATAAAAGCCTCCGCCTCCCTTTTATTTTTTTGTCTTTTTTTTTTTTTTTTTTTTTTTTTTTTTTTTTTTTTTTGTCTTTCTGAGGCAGGGTCTCACTATGCAGCTCAGGCTGGCCTTAAGCTCACTTTGTAGCTCAAGCTGGTCTCGAACTCACAATCCTCCTGCCTCAGCCTCCCAAGTGCTGGGATTACAGGCCTGCGCCACCACGCCCGGCTCAGCCTCCCATTTTTGTTCCAATTCAGATAATTCCTTATCTTCCCAAATTCTCTCCCTGTCCTCCAAGATAATGAAGCCCCTTTCCCTTTATAATAAAGCCCCTTTCCCCTTTTCCCTCTGCCTTTTTCTCTGCTGTGACACTGTCAAAACCTATCAGTCATTACCAGACCTTTATTTTTTGTGGAATTGGGGATTGGACTCAGGCCCTTGCGCTTAACTAGGAAAGCGCTTATTCTACTGAGCTATTTCCCCGGCCCCCAGACCTTTCAAAGGAAAAGAAAATGTTGAGAAAACCTAGAATTTGCTATCTAGCCTAAGTTGGCCTAAGAACTGTATGGGAGGAGGTCAGGAAAGTAGCTCAGAATAGGCACTCACAAGGACCTGAGTTCAGTACCTATAATCCCAGCGCTAAGAGGCCTGATGCAGGAGGATTGCAAAGAGTTTAAGGCCAGTTTGTACTACATAGGGAGAGATTATCTCAAAACAAACAAAAAATAATAGTCTTGAAGGAGCACAGTAGCACTGAGACAGGAAGATTCTTTCAGTTCCAGACCAACCTGGACTGCAGAGTGAACTCAAGGCCAGCCTAAATTGCATAGCAAGATTATGTCTCAAGAAGTCTAAATAGGGCCAGGGAGGTGGCTCAGTGGAATAAGCACTTCTCTGGCAAGCGCAAAGGGCTGAGTTCAAACCCTGGTTCTGCCAGAAAAAAAAAAAAAAATTATTTAGGAAGCCTAAATAAATAAATAGTAGTCTGCACTGATTTATATTCCTGGTCCTTTTGAAAATATTTATTTATTTATTTGATACGGGGTCTCACTATGCAGCTCAGACTCGTAGTGATCCTCCGGTTTTTAGCCTCCCCAGTGCTGGGATTATAGGCATCTGCTACCAGGTCACCTGATTTTGGTGGCTGGCTCAGCACAACCAGGGGCAAGGGCAGCATGGCTTATAGTCGCACCCTGGTCCTTGTGCTTGCCTAAGGCAAGGACCTTTAGGCTTAGTTCCCTATCTTTCTCTTTTTTGTATTTTTTAGGGAAGGGTCTGCAGGGTGTTCAGGATCTCACTACTAGATCAGACTCATAGTGATCTGCCTGGAGTTACTGGTGGTTTCAGTCCATACTGTAATCCCAAGAGTTGGGATTATAGGCCCATGCCACCATGCCCAGTCTCAATTGCTATCTCAGTGAGCCCTGGGAGTGGGGCAGGCATGGGAGCTGGGCAGGCACAGCAGGCCTGGGGATCGAACCTGAGCCCCTGTGTGTGCTTGCACGTGCTTTAATCTGCTGAGCTATTTGGCTATCTTAGTGCCTTATCTTGCCAGCCTGAAAATGTTTATTTTCTTTTTTTTTTTTTTTTTTGTATTATTTAGTATAGGATCTCACTAGGTAGATGAGACTTGCAGTGATCCTCTTGTTTTCATCCTCCCAGGTGCTGGGATTACAGGCGTGCGCGCCCCACCATGTCCAGTCTCAATCACTGTCTCAGCGCACCCCAGGGGCGGGGCCAGCACAGCACAGCAAGATGGATCAAATCCTGGCCACTGCACTTGCCTAAGTAGGCGCTTTAATCCGCTGAGCTATCTGATCTGGCTGGCCCGATTCTCAATTGTGTATGTGTGTGTGTATACATTTGAGACAGGGTCTTGCTTGCTATGTAGTTACAGCTTCAGTCTCCCAAGTGCTTGAATTACAGGTGTGCAACACCGTGCCCAGCTTCACTTTTTATTTTAAAACAGGATTTCACTAAATTCCCCAAGCTGGTCTCAGACTTGCAATCTTCCTGCCTCAGCTACCAGAGTAGGTGGTATTACAGCTGTGGACCACTGTGCCTGAAAAAAAAAAATTCATTAATGGATGGAGAGATAATGTAAAGGTAAAAATAAAAAGTCCCAAGACAACACCCAGCCCCACGCTAGACTGGCTCCATCTTAGCCCTTTGTTTCACCTGTTGCTAAATGTTCTGGGAAAGTTACATGCAACTAGGCAACCACAAGGTTGCCCTAAAGCCTCAGCAACCCCCAGGTGGCCCTGAATCAATCCTGACAAAGGAACAATTGCTGTTGGCTTCTGTAACCTGCTTGCTCAAGTTTCCCCCTTACCCCCTAATGACCACAAGATGCTCCCCCCAAGGTTACCTAAGCATTACAGAAATATGTTATTCTGTCAGAAAAATCTCCCCGCACTGAGCCAATCAATGTAAAGGTCAACCCCTATTAACCAATGCAATTAGCTTCTGTAGTTCGCTTGCCTCCCCCTAATTTTGTGGTTTTTGCCTTTATAAACCTGCCTGTAAGGACAGCTCGACACTCCGCAACCGTCTTAGGTGCGGGGTCCCACGGGTGGTTCAATAAACTTTTGAGCTCTCACCCTCGTCTCTTGGCGTCTCCCTGCCCGCGGAGATCTGGGTCAGCGCAGACCCAACGATAAGATAGATAGAGGGGAAAGGACAAACCCCAGAAAGAACTTCCTCATTTATTTTTGAGACAAGGTCTCACTATGCAGTTCAAGCTGGCCTTGAGCTCACTTTGTAGCTCAGGCTGATCTCAAATCTAAGTGATCCCCCTGCCTCAGTCTCATGTATTGGGGTCACAGGTGTGCACCACCATATATGGCTTGAAATTTTCTTTTTGTTTTATTTATGTATTTAGTACAGGGTCTACAAGGTCTCACTACGTAGATTGGGCTCAGTGATTGTCTTAGTTACTTTTTTCTCATCACTGGGACAAATACCCAACACCCAAAATGAAGGAAGGAAAGGTTTATTTAGCTCACAGTTACTGGAGGTTTCAGTCCATACTCTGCTGGCTCCAAGGCAGAATGACACATGGCAGAGAGCATCAGTTCACACAGGCAGAACAACAACAAAGAGTAATCGCTAAAGAAAGTCTGGCAGAGGAGATGGCTCAGTAGAATAAGCGCTTCCCTGGCAAGCCCAAGGGCCTGAGTTCAACACCCAGTTCTGCCAAGAAAAAAAAAAAAAGAAATTGTTAGTAGATTCTTAGCCGGGCGTGGTGGCGCAGGCCTGTAATCCCAGCACTTGGGAGGCTGAGGCAGGAGGATTGTTGTGAGTTCAAGACCAGCCTGAGCTACAAAGTGAGTTTAAGGCCAGCCTGAACTACATATGAGACCCTGTCTCAAAAAGACAAAGAAAAAAAAATAAATAAAAAAGAAAGTCTGTCTCTCTGTCATATTACATTCAGGCTCTCTGCCCCAGGCTGGAGGAAGTATTCACACCCATAATCTCAGCAGTACTAAGACCCATAATCCCAGCCTTGGATCACACATAATCCCAGTGGATCATGAGTTAATCACAAACTCTGGAAGCCCCCACCCCATGACTACATGAGGCTTTAGGGGGACAACTAGACACAAATCATAACAGTGATTCTCCTGTTTTCAGCCTCCCAAATGCTGAGATTACAGGCAGGCACCACTGCACTCAGTCTCGATTGCAATCTCAGCGTGCCCTGGGGTGCGGTGCCTGCAGGGCTAAGCAAGTGTGCTAGTCTGCTGATCTATCTGGCTGGGCCCAAAAAAACCAATTTAAAAAACAAAAAACTTGAAGAAAGTAAGCATGAGACCTCAGTACATCCCCATAAACCCAGATAATACTGTCTGAAAATAGGGAAAAAGTGCCAGGGATAATGTAGCCCAGTAGCAGAATGTCCCTGAGTCCATCCTACCACCGTACCATTTCTTCCATCCCTTCCACAGTGTTGGAACCCAAGGCCTTTGCAGTGGGCTACACTCTTTTTCTTTTTTGGCAGAACCAGGGATTGAACTCAGGCCCTTGCACTTGCCAGGGAAGTGCTTATCCCACTGAGCCATCTCCTTGGCCCCTATACCCCTCTTTTCTTGAGACAGGCTCAGTCACTAAATGACCCATGTTGAGCTTAAATTTGTGATGCACCTGCCTCAGTCTCTCAAAGTGCCCATGTTGTAGGCAACTGAATTAGGTAGAGAGATTATAGGCAGTCAGGCAGGGTGAGGCCAATATGGAAGACAAGATATCTTGCAGCTATGGGACAGACAGGCCTCTCTGTAGCGGGCCAGACCTCAAGACAAAAGATTAAATAAGTATAGCCACACACCTCCTTAGGGAGGGGCATCAGGTACTTTGATGTTCTTTTATTTTATTTTTTACTTTGATGTTCTAAATAGGTATTAATCACCTTAAAAGAGCCAGGAAGAGTCACTAACACAAACCCCTATAGGAAGAATTCCTGTATTCTTGTCCACTTGCTACATGACTCGCTTCCCCATTTGATCCTGATTTAATCAATTTTACCTAAGCAGCTGTACTTGTAATCTTATTGATAGACCACAGTCTTGTCCCACCTCATGTGCAAGTTCATGTTTCCCACCTTGGACCCATTTCACCTCGTGGTTTTGCTCTGTAAAAAACCCTAGAAAAGGCAGATTTCTTGGCAACCCACTTGGGTCTCTTTCCACAGAGGCTTTCTTTCTTCCAATAAATATATTCTGCTCTTAACCTCCGTTGTACATAAAATTCATTTTTCAGTTTTAGAGAACACAAACTTGTTCCAGGTATCTTTTTGGTTGGGAGTTTCATTCCCCTATGTCGCTGGGATTACAGGTGTGCACCACATGCCTGGCTTGGATGCGTTTTGGAGAAGTGGAACGGATTTGGTGTTGGTGAGGGAAGCAGGAGTTGAGAGTGAGGCACTTGCCCGCTGTCTTATTCATCCACTGTATCAAGTTTGTCCAGACTTTTCATTTTCTTCTTCTTTTTTTTTTTTTTTTTTTTTTTAGTGGAACCGGGGATTGAACTCAAGCCCTCGCACTTGCCAGGGAAGCGCTTATTCCACTGAGCCATCTCCCCGGCCCCCCTTTCGTTTTCTTGGCGCTGTCTCCACACCCTTGCACTCTGCCGTCCCAGGTCAGCTCTCCCCTATCGCAGTGGCCTGCCCTCATCTCCCACAGTCTGGCTCCCCACTTTGTTCCTTTTCTTCCTGCCTTGCGCCCTGGTCTCATCTCCCACACATATTTTTTTAAAAAAAAATAGTACTGTGTGTGGCTCTGTGTTCTCA